>BPLR01006206.1:0-104278 GCA_021605095.1 Caerostris extrusa
ACGTATTGCTTGAATTCATGAAACTAATTCCAAAGGCCACAAAGCCTATAACGATTGCTACTGAGAAGAATTTACAGGTGAAATAAAACAAGTTATAAATAGAAAAAGTATTTTTACTAAATATATATATATAGAATAGTGCTGTTTTTAAGTTCTTACGTTATTTTGCATTATCATGCATATTAATGCATGAAAGCCTGAAAATGATAACAAAAAATAAATAGCAAAGGTTTTCCTTTAAGTGGATGATAACATTTATTTTCTTATTTTAATTCCTACGTGTGTTCTCTTTGCGATATGAGTTGCAGAAGTATACGAGAGAGAGTAATTTTTATAATAAATTTTATTTTCAGCGCAGGATCAGTGAAATTACACATACTAGAAGTTTGTTTGCACCATTTTCCAATTTCACACATTGGTAAAGCGTGCCAAATTTTGATCATCTAACTTTGTGGGAGCAGTCTCTGAGTGGACGAAAATCAAGTGTTGAAGTGATAAAGTCAATAGCTTATGATCTCAAACTTTTTTTAAACTTTAATTTTAAAGGCATGACATAAATAATGTTTCTGTATTTTCCAAATTTTTTTTTATTATTTTATTATTTTCAATGACAAGTTTACAGAATAGCAGATATCATAAAAAATATATACATATAAAAACAATATAGAAACAAATACCATCAGTTAATTAGATCCATCATTTTAAACAGAAATCCAATAACTTTTTCCATTGTAGATAAAAGAAAACAGGGCTTGGTGCAAAACAGGAATAATAATATTTTTTGAGGTGGAATAAAAATCCATTTCTTCCCATAAATCACAGAAAACAGAGAGGATCGTTTTTAAATATTCAGTTTCATTCTGTGAAGGTGCTTGTAGAAAAATAAAAGCTAAAAAAACAAGTATACTATTACGTCTCGATCTACACCACACCTCACATAACGGCCTCAAGTTGAGTTGCCCCACTTACAGTTTGGAATGATGTTTCAGAAAATCTCATTCTCCGATTTATTTACAGTCATTTATAAAACCGGGACTTATGTTAAAAATTCGAACTAATAGATTCATCCGCAGTTCGCTTCAAAGGTCGGAGATTTTCAGAGTATCAAGCGCTAGACACCACAGAAAAGCAGTAGTAATGCCTGCGATGATAATGGGACAATCCACGGCACGATCCACTGCAGAACTCTAAGAAACTCACACTGAAAGCCAGACTGAAGGCCGTGTTTGTAGATAAGAGATAATCTAGACAACACCTTATAAACTCGTCACAGAACTCTCTTTCTTCTTCTCCAAAGACTTTCCTTAAAAAATCTGTCAAGAAGTCAGCTTCCCTCACTTCTCATTAGAGTAGACATTTCTCAGCCCATGGTATAACACCAATCACGATGCAGCAACTCATCACGTAGTCCATATCCCATCTGTAATTGTTTCGACCTGTGAAGGTCGAACAAACATCCCTAATTTCATGATGTATTATTTATCCATGACACTGATTATCTGCTGTAACAGATTTGAGTGACAGGGTGTTCTGATTAGATTAAAAAACACTAATTACAAGTAGTATAAATATCCACGATATTGCTTATTTGCTGTCAGATTTGAGTGATAGTTTGCTATTATGCACTTGTTAAAGAATATACATTCCTTCCTCTGGGAATAGAAATGCTATATCTCTTCTCGTGGGGAAAAATGCTACAATCCCAATACACTGGCTATCTATACTAAAAGAGATATCTATTGGAAAATTCGTCCATTGGTATGATAAATGTCTCAATGATCGCGACGACTGTGTGGAAAAGTAACATTGACTGTATGTACTTGACTCCTGGAAAAATCTGTTATTCAAAATTCACTTTATCTGGCTTTATTTTGTTGGAAAAATAGTTCTCCTGTATTAAATTGTTTTTAAATTCCCCAAAAGAGATTCACTTTATTTCAGTTAACATAACTCAAGATAATATAAGTATATTATATATTTCATCTTTTTTTTAAACTGTAAATCTTTCAACATTCTATAAATAGCTTAAACCTAATGTCACGAATGTGGAAATTCGGTTCTATCTACAGCAGATAAACTTTTACGCTCATTTTGATGCAAAGTTCATGTTTTACTACTTCACAAAATTTATTAAATGAAGAAGTACTTTATCAGAACAGTATATCTGTTTTTCGATTTCAATTACGATAAGTGAGATAACTGTGTGTGTTTTTAGAAGTACAAGTACAAGGTCAAAAAAAAAAGGAGGGGCAAACGTATTACTTGGTTGTATCAATAAAATTTTGTGAAAATTTCTTTAATATTTAGAATACATTTTTTTTCTGTGTCCAATTGTTCTAAGAATTGTTCGTCCATAAAATTTTAAAATTGAAGATTTTCTTTTTCTTCCATAAAACGACAACAAATTCAGAATAAAATATATATTTCATGATTTTATATTTTATATGAAGTGTAGTGAATTGACTTTTCAATTCCTTCTATTAGCTCACACACTCTCCCTCTATGTATCATGTTCAAATTTTCAGTCGTTCATAAAACACTTTTTATTCATCCATTCAAGTTCAAATACATTTTTTTCAACTGTAGTGGATGACACTTGGATGTTAATACAGTTTTTTCAAATATTAATTCAGTAATTAAATTTAATTAATTAATTGTATTTTTTTTTTTAGATTTAAGTTGCCTATATCTACCAATAGATGGTGCCAGATAAACTATAAAAAATTGAATGAAAGTTGTTTATAAAGGCTTTCTGCAATATAGTGGGAAAAAGTAGGTAATAACTTTAAAAAATTTTTTTTTTTATATTACTTGTTTAAAATTAAAAAGAAATTTTATTTAAAAATGAAAAGAAATTTTATTAGAAAATTAAAGGAAATTTAAATTTAAATTTTATTTTAAGTTTAATTTAATTTCATTATTTTTACAAAATTATTTTATGTGAATATTTATTACAAATATTTATAATTAATTATATAGTATTTATGATATTATTTGGATTTTTTGATGAAAAAAATTATTACAAAAAAAAAAAAAGAAAAGGTTTTTTTTTTTTTTTTCTTGTAAAAGTTATTATTTTCAATAAAAGTTCTATCAAAATGTGTTTCTAAACTAATTTTCACTGAATAAAAATATTATTTTTCTTGCAATGAAAAATATGTTTTATACTAAAAAAATTTTAATATTTATATCGTCCTATATCAGCATATTTAAGCTCATAGACTCTATTATTTTTAGGATATTTATCTATATCTTTGATTGTATATGAAATATTATTTGGTTGTATTCGTCTCAGAAGACATAATAAGAAAAACATTATATAAGAAGTAAATAAAGCTCAATATTTTACGAATTTTCATTTATTTTGCTAAAAACATTTATGATTTCACTTTATTTTTATCTATGTCAATAAATACTTACCATTATTAATTTATTCTATTAATTTCTTTTATTTAGTCAGACAATGTTTTCAGATTACTACTTTATGTAATTAAATGATCAATAAAAAAAAACAAAAGATACAGTAGTATTCTATTTTTATACGATTCTGAAGTTATGCGGTTTGAATTTCATCCAAAAATTTCTTGGGCGAGCATGTAAACAGTGGACTTATCCTTGCTTCAAAAAAAAAAAAAAAAAAACCTACTGTAGTGCGTGGCGTTTGAATCTTTAATTAGTGGATACATTTTTTTATTTAATCTATGCCAGAACCATTCTATTTCAATACTGCATTCGAATTTTTTTATTTCATTTAAATTTGTTAAGATCTTACGAATGCAAGGGAGGGTACACAAAGTAAATTAAGTCTGATTTGCCCTCAAAATAAGCTTTTGCAATTCAGAATCCCCCTCCTTTCTTTATACTTAATATGTAATATGCACTTACCAAGAAGTCGCTATTACCTCATACTGCATTTTGTTTATTTTAAGTTTTTATTTCAATTTTCATCAGACTGTCAAAGAAATATATTAAGAAACCTATTTTTTTATTTAAATATCTACAATTTTTTTTATGTCGCTTTACGTAAATTTTAACTCTTCGTTTTGGTTTTATGCGATTTTAGAAATTTAGGGAGCGTATACTTATTGTACAAGGTTTGTATAGTTCTACGAAGAATTGAGTAGAAATTTGGCAAATGGCCAAATTGGACGGTTTCAAACAGAGCAGTGTAATAAGGGGAAAAGATAATTTCGAATAAGTTATAATTATGATAAAAATAATTTTAATTTTTAATCAGTAAAATTTTGAATTGCATAATATCAAAAAAATTAAATTAAAAAATTTTCACAAAAACTATTGAACTTTTTATTTAAAAAATTCTTTGCTCTGCATATGTCGAACTGACTGTCTGACTGACATCCCTAACAAATAATCGATTCGATCGAATTTTTCAAATTGACGGTTTCAAACAGAGCAGTGTAATAAGGGGAAAAGATAATTTCGAATAAGTTATAATTATGATAAAAATAATTTTAATTTTTAATCAGTAAAATTTTGAATGCATAATATCAAAAAAATTAAATTAAAAAAATTTCACAAAAACTATTGAACTTTTTTTATTAAAAAAATTCTTTTGCTCTGCATATGTCGAACTGACTGTCTGACTGACATCCCTAACAAATAATCGATTCGATCGAATTTTTCCCATTCTAGACAATCAATTTACCATTCTAAGCAATTTTTTTAGGGCTACAAAGACATTTTTACGTAATTTTTTTATATATGCTTTTTCTATAGAACTTATCCATCGTATTACAAAATATCTTACAGTTATCTCTTTTTTGAATACAAGTGTTGAATGACTGCGAATGGTTAATTGAGAACTATACAGGGTTCAAAAAACATTTTACTGTGGATCTTATAAAAAAAAATCTATTATTAGTAAATATTTTCCTTCTTTGTTTGTCGTGTTGGTTTTCATTATCGATCATCCCTCAATAACTGTTGTCAATAAGTAATTATGTTTCATAAATCTGTTTTCAGATGCTATAAAAAGCAAGTCCTACGAATTGGAGAAAAGTCGGTCAGTTATACTGATACTTGATGTGTTACATTTCGTAAACAGTCGAAAATAAATTAATACTTGTAACAGTACTTCCTATTACGTACTGCAAGGGCTCCCCCTGTGACATTCAGGAGAAATGGTAGTTGGCCTCGAGACTCTCACCTGAGAGGAAATACTGCGCAATCGGCACTCCCGCTGTGAAACATTTAGTTTATAGTCTCTCACGCCGAGAGGAAAGATATTTGAGCACAACCCTGTGTATTTGTTGGCCTACAGACTTTCACCTGGAGAGGAAGTATCTTTCGCGCACCCTGCGTGTACCTGAGTATCGGGGTTTCGGCTTAGAAATGGAATCTTTCCACAAATCTACAACTATTTGTCTTTAAATGTGTTAAATACTGTATGTGTGTGGTGTTTGTGCATGTGTAAATAGAGCTGTGTGTTCTCCAGCCCCTGCCTCACATATTTCAACCCAATCACACCCACTTACGTTTCAGTTGCACAACCTGCACACTACATAATATGTTGTTGTTGTTGCTCTAATGCAGCTGGCAATACAGAGATAGTTAATCTTTATGCCATAAGCAAGGGCTGCACCTTTGTTATTCATTTAGCACTGCCCAGTGGGCACATGTAGCTTGAAGATATACTACAGACGGAGTAACACTACCCCCACAACGCTCTACGATCCTATTAGACAGGGACCTAGGGCTTAAAGTGGATCCCGAACCACTACAAACATCCACGACGCCGCCGGCTCGAACCCGAAACCTGTGGTACCGAGAGCCAGAGCGCTAGCCACTCGGCCATCAGGCCGCCAATTTAATGAAACTAGAAGTTCAAAACTTTTCCTATAAACTGTGAGCCTGGGTGGAAGAACCCTTTCTATAATATATTTTTATGTCTACAATATTTATGCCATTGGGCCTGAATGGCCGAGTGGCTAGCGCTCTGGCGCTCGGTAACACAGGTTTCGGGTTCGAGTCCCGGTGGTGCCATGGATGTTGTAGTGGTTCGAATCCACTTTAAACCGTAGCTCCCGGTCCTAACATGATCGTAGAGAGTTGCGGGGGCATTGTTACTCCGCGTCCGTGGCTTATCTTCAAGTATTACACGAGCCCCTGGGTCATGCAAAGTGAGTAACGTCTGTGCAGCGCTTGCCTTAAGGCATCAAAGACAAGTGTCTAAAGTGTTTGCTAGCTGCATTGGAACAAAAAAAAAAATATTTATGCCATTTTAAAATTGCTTGCAAAAAGTAGATTTGCTATCACTAAATGACGCATTAAAATGCACGAAGCTTTCTACATCAACACACATTTGTGAAAAAGAAAATTAATCGATGTATTAATATATTTTACATGAATTAATTTTAGCTGCTAATATGTAATTTTAATCCCAAAATTATCAAGACTAATAAAAATAAATTGAACATTAAAAATATCAATAAGAATTCTTTAAAGCTATTCAAAGAACACGAAAAAGAACTCTTCTATTGTCTTATAAATAGAATTAGAAAGAAAAAAATGGTTACCATGGCAACTATGCTGTAAACACAAAAAATGCCGTTTAGCAATGGCAACATAAGTTTCATTTTAAATACCCTAAAGAGTGAAATACTATCTGGTGTTCTGCTGAGTTTGGAATTAATAAAATGTTTAAATAATTATTACTTTTACTAAATTATTGACTTTTTTTCACTCGTAAATTTAAGAATGCTAACGATATTTTTTGTAAAAGTGATTATTGTACGTTTTCTCAAAAGATGTAATATAAAATCATGTCATTATTTATTGTGGAAAGAAAAATTCCAAACAAAACTTATGGAAGAATAAAAAAAAGTGCAAAATTAATTAAGAAAATCGAAACATTAATTAGAAAAATTAAGTAATTTTGAAGAAAAATAAAAATGCCGTAGAAGTTTTGGATTCTCACAAAATTAACAGAACTTTGTAAATGAAAAGGAATTTTCGAAATAACTGTTATGGCCTTGGAAAAACGGTATGTGTATTTAAATCTCTTTTAGATTCCTCTCAATTCTTATACAATAATGCTAATTTAACATTACGATGAATTTGAATGGTTTTGAAAATTTAAAGAAAATAGAATTTTATCAAATTCAAAAATTCTATCCAAATTTGCATTACCTCATACAGAAATATAAAATCTTATACATTATTTTTATTCTTATTTAGATTTATTGGCGAATGACAGTTTCTATAGCAAAGTGTGTAAAGAATAAACAAAAATATTTGTTCGCTATATATTTTCTAATCAATTCTGAGTTTTATTTTTCGTTGTTTTTTTTTTTTTAATATTATGGTTTTATTTTTTTTTTTTTTTTATGTTATGGTTTTATTTTTCGCTTTTACTTTCACTTTCACTTTTTATATTTTTATTTATTAAGCTATTTTATTTATTTAAGCTGTTTATCAAATTCTAAAATTTTATCCAAATTTGCATTACCTCATACTGAAATATAAAATCTTATAAACTCTTTTTATTCTTATTTAGATTTATTGACGAATTACAGTTTCCATAGCAAAACGTATAAAGAATAAACAAGAGCATTTTTTTACTATTTATAAGTGATATCCTTGAGTGATTCGCCAGTGTTAATTTATATATTCGTATAATGTACCATTTATTTTTTTTTTAAAATGATATTATAGTTTTATTTTTCGTTGTTTTTTGTTTAAATGTGCGTTTTCACTTTCACTTTATATTTTTATTCACCGTGGTGAATATATGGAAACATAACATTCAAAATTATCGTTATGAGAATGTTGTAAATTGGAATTTCAAATTAATCAGCTTTTTCCTGTTAAGCAATAAAAATATGAAATAATTATGTTTGGAATATTAAACTTATCAAATAATGAAAAGAAGATAATGAATTTGTTTGAATCAATTCATTTTCTCGACATTTTCGTCCTTTCTGGTAGTTGAAGGATGTCCAGAACGAGGTTTGTCAACGACCGAAATTTCACCATTTTTTGAAACCAGAAAACCATTCACTTTTTTTCCATAGCATCATCCCTCTAAGCCATTCGCAACATCCAAACTATTTCTGCAACATTTTTTTTCGAAACTCGTATGTTGCTATTCTTAACTATAACACGTCACTGTTATAGTATGTATACATATACCATAGATAATAAATTTTTTTTTTTCTAGCATGAAATCATTTTTGCTTTCTCCATGTCATCGGGATACATCGTTAGATAAATTTCATTTTTAGCTTCCATATATGACGCTAAATCTCTATTTTAATACTTGAAACGACATGTATTTCTTGAAAATTCTAAAACCATTTCTAGTTTATTCCCTTTAATTAATTTCTTGCCTATATTTTTTTAATCTCTGGCGTTTTTTAATAATTCTACAGAAATCAAATAGCGAATGCTATATATCTACAAATTGAGAATTATCACTGTTAAAAAATTTGTACAAATTTATTTATTTAAATTTTTATATAAGATTCAGTGTTTGATTTTTAATTAAAAAGTGATTCAGCAACAAATACAGATTAGAACAAAATAAAATTTTAGAACTGTAAATAATTATTTCTCTAAATATTCATTATTTTGTAATTTAGAAACAAACATTTTGTTATTACTTCATGAAAACTATGATTCAAATATATGTTTACACTTCATATTTCAAAACTAAGCAAATGTTACAACACATGTGAATTTTTTTAATTTAATTTTTTTTCTTGAATTATTTAAAAGAAAACTTACTCAAGAATTTCGTTTCAAGAATGAAATGGAGCTAATCAATATTTATTTCCCGGAATGTTACAACATACGAGTACTTTTAAAGTATCGAAATATACTTTTTTTTATCTAAGTAAATCAACTTAACTATCGGAAAAGAGAAGGGAAAACCCATTTTTCAGCAAAGGATTGCAATTCTAAATGTGATAATTTGTTTCTGAAATTTCATTTTTTTTTTTAGTTGCTCATTCTACAAAATGCGTTTTAGTTATTCATATTTTTAAAAAATATTGCTTAAGTATTTGTAACATTTAACTTTTGAAATTCCTTTTTAGAATATTTGCAACCCTTTTAAACGCAAATCATAATCCGAGAAACAAGAAAAACGTAAAAACGGTTACCGTTAAATAAAATTTTGAAATTTTAATAAAAATTTCTTGCTGATTTATTTTTAAATGAAACAATCTTTTCTTACATCAAAAAAAATTGAAAAGAGGAAAGTTATAGGACATACATTAAACAATATCGTTTCAAGTATTAAAATAGAGATTTATTAATGCCATATCTGGAAGCTAGAAATAAAATTCATCTAACGATGTATCCCGATGACATGGAGGAAGCAAAAATGATTTCAAGTTAGAAAAATTTCAATATCTATAATAATTTCTTGCTTTTTTCAAAAATGTTTTCAATTTAAATACCAATTTTAAAAATTATTAATTTAAAAATGTATAGCAAAAATTTTTAGAAGTGATAAATTCTGTTTATACAATTTTATTGGCTGTAACTGAATAATACTTCATTTTAATTTTTTGATTTTATTTTAGGATAAATAATTTTTCTTAAAGTTTAAGTTTTCCTCTTGCATTTTTTATTATTTAAATACATCTACCAAAGTGTACCCTTAAAGTTGCAGTATTCTTAAAATTTATAGACAAAGAAAATATTGTATGAAATATTTTAACACGTTAGTTTTTTAAGTAATTTCCTATTTTTTTCTGTAAACAATATAGTTATCAAAAAAATGCACCATGTGTTTCTTTCAATAAATAAAAAATGATTTCTTTTTCAAAATTTAAAGCTTAACAAATTTAAATGATTGTGTTAAAAAAAGTATACCAATATACTCCACTGCCCGACAGTGGTAAAGTGCGCAGATGTAAGAAGGCTCAGACTCTAACCCGCTGGCGGTATTTGTTGCAGTCACTGCTTTCAGAAACGAGGAGACTCGGTGGAAATTGTGACAGCGCTGTAAGCATCACGCAACGATGGCCATACTGCCTTATGAAATTTACTGGGGTTTTCTCCCAACGATCATATGTGGGGCATTTACCCTTAACACCCATCCTCTCAGAAAGTAATGTCTGTTTTTTTTCATAAGTTGAATATGTGTATAGAGATATATAGAATATATTTTTTGGTGCATAGTATATATCTTTTAGTATTTGATTTTAATTGTTAAATTTTGGCAGCTTTTGTTTATCTTTCATTGTTGTATTTCTCGTTGTTGAAGAATAATCTATTTAATACTAGATTATTCTTCAAATCAATTAATTACTTAAATCGTTTTTATAATCTATTTGATCTCAAGGATATTCAGTCATGTCCAATATAATAAATTATTTTTATTATATTGGACAAACAAATAATTCTATTGTTTTTAATTAGATGATTATCAATTGGTAGATGGTGGAGTGCTGGGTTCTGTTTTTCATTACAGTCAAAAAAAAATGCGCTTGGGCAATAAAGAATTTAATCATTTATTGCAAATCACGCTAAACATCATGTTATACGAAGATCACTCTGAAATTTTTGAGATACAGCTAAATGGTACAAGTTTAACTTACCAAATTTTAAGAGTGTTCAAAGTAGTTCCCCTCCAACATCAATGAACTTTTGCAGACGATTTTTCCAAAGATTAAATGCTTCACGCCATCCATTTCTTGGAATTGATGAAAAATATGCTTTTATCGCCTCATCAATCTCATCTTTGGAATGAAAACGGCGACCACGTAAATTTTTCTTGGGATTAAAAAAAGCCAAAAGTCACACATAGCAAGATCAGGGAAATAGAGTGGATGTTCTATCATTTTGATGTTTTTTTGTTTAAGAAATCTGACTGTCGATCTTGCAGTATGAGAAGATGCATTATCATGGTGAAGCATGAGTCCCTTTACATTCCCTTCTTGAAGAATTTCTGGAAGATACTTAGTGTTGTACCAGTTAACTGAGACTGTCTTTTGTCCCTCCAGCTTCATGGATTTGACCAGTCCTACTTCTGAAGAAAACGGCATACATTATTTTTTTTTTTCATTGCTTGTTGTCTTTTTCGTCATTGTTGGTTTGGGGTCATCTTCAAAGACCCATACTTTACTTTCTTGTCGCGTTGGAACGTCAAAAAACGGTATGTAAGTTTCATCACCACTTATGATTTTAGAAATAAGGCGGTGTCCACCATCGTTAAGTAATTTTATGGTTACTTTGCAGATTCTGACACACCCGTTTTTTGGTGTTCTGTTAAATTATGGGGGATATAACAACAAACTAATTTTTTTTCATATGCAGTTCTTCATGAATAATTCTATGTATAACTGCGGATCCAATGTTAAGTTTCTTCTGTATCATTTGGTAAGTGAAGCGATTATCATCGACTGACATTTTTCGTATGGCCGACGCATTTTCTGGAACTACAGCTGTTGAAGGTCTTTCTGTGCGTTCTTGATCCAGCAGAGAACTTTGACCTCTACGAAATTCTGTAAACCATCTAAATACAGTAGCATGAGATGCAGCTTCGTCTCCATAAGCTAGTTGTAGACGTTGAAGGCATTTTTCTTGATTTAACCCCACTTTAAAATCATAGCGCGATAATGCTCTCACGCCAATTCCATTTTCCTTTCTTCCAAAATCTATTCTACGACAGCTAAATTGCAATTGTTGCCCCAAATTATCGTCTGCGGCCATAAAAGAGTTCAAATTTACAAATTTAACGAATATTTTTTATTCCCTGTGTTTGTCGTGCCACTGTCTCAAAAATTTCATAGTTACCCACGTATAAAGAATATTGTTATCTAGCGGAATTTTTACATTTGGCGCGACATGATATTAAAAACAAACGAAGAAGCAACGATTTGGTATGGAGAAGCAGCCACGTGGTACGGAGAAATACCACATTCGATTAATGTAATAAAATGAAAATATTCTAAAATAAAATAAAAATTAAAGAATTAATTTGAGTTAATCTCGTAGCTCTTCTGAATTATCTTAAGCTCATTTTGTTCATTTGTTTCAAGATTAATATTTTCATAAATTGAACCACAAAAAGAAAGGAAATAATTTTTTTTTTTTTATCTACTTCAAATTAAACAAGCTCAGAAAGAAATATTGTTCGAATCTCTAGACACATTCTTTCTCTTTCGAATTTTCTAGACACGTTGTATCTCCAGTTTGGAACAGTGATATCTAGCTATTAGAAAATGATTGTATAATTTATGTAACTATAATTTTTTTCTTTTGCATTCTTTTTTCATAACATATTATTTTCTTAGCACAAAGAAAAAAATAAACTGACAGCGCATTGATTATGTTTTTTTTTTTAAATATCTCAATTTTGAACTGTTTCTTTTCTCTCTTTTTGTTTTTTTTATTTATTTGTAGTACCACTCATTCTTTATTCTAGTATAAGAAATCAAATCTATTCTCGTATAATTATTCTTGCAAATTAATGGTTTTTTTTTTTTTTATTTGAGTGTAATTTTAGAAGTACATTCTAAAGTTCCAAAATGACAGACAATAAATAAAGGCAGCAAAATGTTTGTCTAAATCAGAATGAGAAGTTTTTAGTCTCAAGGTCACGTGATTGTCGAAATACAGTGAAAGCGAAGTTCACGCAGGTGGAAGTCGAAAAGAAAAACAAAGTTGCTAAAATGACCCAGTTATTACTAACGCGTGACCTACTATTTATCATTTTGTTCAGTAGCAGACAGTCTTTTTCTTTTGGATTTGAGTCAAAGTTGTTGTTGTCAAAAAAGATAACTCCAAAGTGAGTTGTCATCTTTTACTATGACTAAATTCATATGCAAGCATTGTTATAAAAGATATACTATTATTAAGATCCAATTCTCCAGTAGAATTTAAGCTAATATTTCAATTTAAAATATTAATTTATTTTTAAACTACAAAAAAAAAGGAGATTTAAAATTGTTTAATACATTATGGGTGTGTTTCATTTTTTATAATGAAAGTAATTTATTTTATTAATTTAATTTCTAATTTTCGTTTTAATATGTTAGGTGACCCATGGGTATGGCGTGGGGAAAATTTTTTTTCTTTTTATATTTTATAGTTATGTTATTTTTTTATAAAAATATCAATTTGCAAATTTAAAAAAAATGTCTTATGTCTGTCAATCCACAATTTGTCTTTAACGAGTATATTGGCAGCGTGAGCTGCCATGCACTTCTATCTTGATGATTGCATTGAGGATGATATTGTAAGGGAAATATGGCTTGCTCGGTATATAAAAAAGAAAAGAATAGAAAAATAATTGGAATTTAAATAAAATTACAAATAGAGAGAGCTGATAAAAATATTATTTAGTTAAAATATTCAGTGAAGTACGCGGGCGTTTATTATTGATGGGAAGAGTAATGTCATAATCAGGAAGGCGTTTGAGCAGAGTATTTTTAATTGAAGGAATTTCCAGAGCAGCCAGAATATCTTTATTTCTGACAAACCATAGTGCATCAACTGTCATGCGTAATACTTAACTTTCAAGAGTTTGAATATCTTTGATTCTAGATTTGCAAGCGGATCCCATATTGGACTGGCATATGTTATAATGGGACGCAAGTAGACCATATAGATAAGAATTTTAGTATCAATGTTGGTATGACTATTGCGAGAGATAAGAGGATAGAGTTTTTTAACAGCCATATTGAATTTATTTTTGATATAATTGACGTGAGAATGCTTGTCAAGTATGACTCCAAGGTATTTTGTTTCATTTGACCAAGTTATAGGAGTATTATAATTAGTAATATTAGGAATATTGGGACGTTTCCAAATATAGAGAACAACTTCAGTTTTAGTAACGTTGAGTTTGATACGCCAATTAGTTAACCAATTTTCAAGAAGATAAATATAATTTTGAATCATAAAAACAATATAATTGACATTTTTATTTTGAGCAATAATGGCAGTATCATCAGCGAAAAGACAGAGAGAAATGTTAGGTTTTTTGAGGAATGTCATTCATAAAGATGTCTGTCAATCTGAAATTATTATTATTTATAATTGTCCATATGATATTCGAAGTTACCTGTAGGTTGATAACGTAGTTTCCAGCTCGTGTCTCAATTGCACCATCCGTAGCAAACAAACGACTGCACAAAGGATCGTTTCTTTCATTGGTGCAATTATTTCGTCAGAAATTAGCACACTGGATAAAAATTGTCATATATGTGCGAGCACTTTGATTGATTCGAGTAGTCTGGTAAGAATTTTGCAAGTTTCTTCCATACAATACTTAAATGAGGGTTATTCACTCATGAAAGTCCTTCCAAAATACACTTTTTTACTATATCTATCAAAAATATCCCCATATAAATGGTTGTGGTTGGGTTGAGATAATTGAGGCACAGGTTTGTGAATTCACAGTTTTATTTGCACAAGCTAAGACACCACATTTATTACAATTAGACATTTTAACAAAAATTTTTAAGTAACAGTAAGATAATTAGATCTTTGTGGAAGGACTCCACTTTTTAACCGAAACTGTCGACTAAGGTAGGATTGCGCTAAATATACTTCTGCTTGGGTGAAGGCGTGTAAATCAACTAAACGTTTCTCGATTTCAAAACATGCAACGAAGATCCGGGACATAATGCTTATTTTATTGTGAATTAGCTAATAGATAGAGACTATTATCAAATAAATTAAAAATAAATTGCATAAAAAATGAATTTTTAAAAATCATTGCTATTTCTATTCACTTTTTAATGTATTATATATTAAAGGGGGAGGGCTCGATATAATTATGAAATGCATTGTCAAAGTTCATTTACATTTTTTTTTTAATTTGAATGAAATACACGCATACTCATAGACAAATATCTTGCTGTGTCTGTAGAAAAAGTAACCTAAAATTCAGAACACACAATACTGTATTCTGCATTAATTTTTGTGAACATACATTTATTTAATATAATTAAAAAATTGAATGAAATTAATTTTAAAAAAATATATCACTGTTTAAATTTTTAATTTATTTGTACACTAATAGGTAATTTACTATTATTTAATAATATTTATTTATTTTAATTTAATTTCTTTTTACTTACTATTTTTGGTGCCTGAATGGCCGAGTGGCAAGCGTTCTGGCGCTCGGTACCACATGTTTCGGGTTCGAGTCCCGGCGGTGTTTGTTGGTTCAGAATCCACTTTAAACCGCAGGTCCCGGTCTAATAGGATAGTAGAGCGTTGCGGGGGCATTGTTACTCCGCGTCCGTGGCTTATCTTCAAGTTACACGCGCCCCCTGGGTCATGCAAAGTGAGTACGTCTGTGCAGCGCTTGCCTTAAGGCATCCAAGACCAAGCTGTCTAAATGTTTGCCAGGTACATTAGAAAAAAAAAAAAAACTTATTATTTTTTAATCACTGTAAAAAAAATAATAAAATTTATAAATATTGTAAATGGCACGATTTCATCATTCAATATTTATTCTTAATTGATATTTATTCGTCATACTTTTATTGATATTTTAACATGTGTACAGGAAGTATAATATTTTACTTTTTCACGTAAAGTGCAAAGATACAGATACAGATTTTTACTCTTTCTCCGAACTTATCCATCAATACCAATCAAATAAATTCACGATAAGAATTCAAAGTATGTAGCGAAAATACACGACTTCCACATTTTTTTTTTAAGCTTAATATGTAACACACGTAGAGCACTAGTCCCTCCCCTTCTCTCCTTCCTCGAACTCTGGAAACACGCGATTTTTATCAAAACGTGATTGCGATAAACCATCGCGTCTCCTATATGTAAACATCACTACGCTTTAACTTGCCCACTTCTCACAGACCGCGTCAGCCAATCAGATGACAGAACTTTTTCCTGACTACGTACGCAACGTTGACTACGCACGCTCCCAGACTTGCCGCAGCTGACGCTCTGAAGTTTACTGGTTATTGAGGTCTCGTGAATTCAGAACTGAGAATTCGGTCGTTCTTTGTCGCTGCTCTTTTTACGCTCTACGAGAAAATGAAAACTCGCAAATCTTAAGATAGCTTTTTTTCATACTTGTTTTTTTTAGTTCATAAATAACAGTTCGTTTTTTGTTTCTGCCTAATTTTTATTGAATAGATATGCGTACTTTCAACGGAGTCGCGAGAGATTTAGTTCTGCAAGTGAGAGCGGAAACAGCCGTAGGTGAAACAGTTTTTGTTTCGGGAAATACACCTGAACTCGGAGAATGGAAAGTAAATCAAGCCATACAACTCTCGAAAGTTCATCCAGAAGGGTAAGTGCATTATTTAAAAAAGAAAAATTCTGCATTTTTACTTTTTTTTTATCCCAGTTTTAATAGCAATAAAGTTTTTTTTTTTTTTTTTTTTTAGTGGCTATCCGAAACCGATTTCTTGGTTTCATAATAATTGTGTTTCAAATCATGTCATTGTCATTTTAATATATGATTGAGTAGACAGGTAGCTTTAAATACAAGGTCATGTCACTAAGAAATGTAAATTATTTATATAACTGATAGCGTGGCAAAGGCTAATAGACATATCTAATTTTAAAAATACTGAAACTTTTATTTTCGTAATGATTTTCTGAATAAAGATTTTTTTTTAATTGATAAAGGAAATATGGTAATACTATAATTGGTATATAAATATATTTATCGCATGTTAAATTTTCATTTTCATTTTTTTTTTTTTTTTTTTTTTTTAGCATTTGCTGGTCTTTATAATTAATGATATTCTGATTTTCATTGTACATGATTTGTTTATAGCAATAGAAAATCCAAATGAAGATATATGTATTATTAATTTTCTAAATTCTGATTTCCAGTAGAAAATATACTTGGAAAAGTAGATGAAATTCATTTTGGGTGGGGTTCAATAATTTTAATATTTAGGACTACAATATCATTTTGATGAAATTGCCAGAAAATGTACAAAAGACACTATATAAAATTAATAAAATTACTGTAAAATATGTTTTGTAACTTAAAGTATCCATTGATAAACAATTCCTATAATATGCAGAAAATTTGTAATAATAGTTAACAATAAAAGAATTTTTACTAAAACATTATAGTAATTAAATTTCTATCTTCAGTTATATATATATATATATTTTTATTAGTTTTTCTGCTGCCATTTTTGTAACTATTTTTCTCAAACTAAAATCATCATTAAGTTTTTATTATTTAAATTAATGCATTAATTTTTTTTAAAATTAGATGTAGAAACATTGACACTTGCTATATTGAGATTATTTGTTAAATTAAAAAATTAATCATTTTTAAAATATCAGAAAAATATTGTTATTCACATAGTAGTAAATATTTTTTATATGGAAAAAATATCAAACATATCATTGACAATAATGTTCACTTTTTTTTTTTTTTTTTTTTTTTCATATTTCATATTTAACAATTGTTTCATTTTTGGGATGAAATAGTTGTTCTAGAAATAACCACTTTTAATAAAAATATGCATTCTACTTTTTTTTTTTTTTTCAGGAATTTATGGCAAGCATTAATAAGTATTCCTGCTAACCAGAATGTTCAATACAGATATTTAATTTGCACTGTAGTGGATAATGATGGAAAATTAGAAAACATTGTACGATATTGGGAAAGTCATGTGAGACCACGTATTCTCCGTCCAATAGACCATATTGATGGCAAAGAGGACCTGGATGTTTTTGGTTATCAAGGTATTCTATAAATTGTTTTCAGTTTTAATCTTCCGCTTTCATTTCTGAAGCATAAAAAATATAATTCTAAAATTTTTTATCTTATTAAATTTATAATTTTTCTTGTTAGAAAATAATGTGTAAAAGATATAATAGCAGAATATATGTTTTATGATTGACTGATTCCTCAAAGTATGTTAAACATAATTTGGCACAAAAACATCAACTCAAATAACATACACAACATACAGCTCACATAAACACAGTTTTTTACCAATAAATGCTGATTTTTTTAAAAAAGATTGCATATGTAAAAAAAAAATTTATTGATTAAAAATATAATGAAAACACTTAAAAATTGATACTTTTGAATGAACAAGTTTAAAGTTATGTTTGTTGTAAGAAAATTGATTTATTAATATAGTTAAGTGGAAAGAAGCTTGCATCTTAAATATATAAGTAATTTTGTTTTAAAATTTGTATATTAATAGAGATAGATTTTGAGTTATATTACAGTAGCATAATTTTGATGTGCAAAATAAAAGATTCTTTATAATCTTTTTAAAAATTAATGAAATTGAATGCAAAAGATTATCAGTATAAATTTTATTTAATAAATTTGAAATTATTTTAAGTGCTACATTGGTTAAATTATTTAACTTTTCTTTGTAGGTGATATAGAGAGTGTATCTAAAGGATGGTTGACATCCGAAACTATTGTACAGTTAAAAATGTTCAATAGTCCTGTTACAATTTGGAAGCGACGATACAGAGAAAAACCAATTTCTGTACATGTCTCCTCTATAGATATAACAAGGAAGGATTCTGTAGCTGAAGTAATAATTTTTCACTGTATTAAATTTTGTTTTACTTTTTAATGTTTCGATAATTAAAAATATTAGTTAAGATGATTAGACTAAAATATTAACTGCTTTAAAAAAATATTAGACTGAATGTATTCAAAACTACATATCTAGATATTCTTCAAAGCTGATAATGATAATTTGTGTTAAAAAACTTCAGCTTTTATTTTATATTACAACAATATTGTTTTAAGTACTATTATATAGAATTATCTATAATTATATTTGGCTGTAAATTTCTTTTGGTACAAAATGTATACCTTCTTAAACTGAAATATGCACAAAATTTTAAATGTATTTTAAACTCCCAATATATTCTAAATAAATTAAAATATACAAAAAAAAAAAAAAATTATGTGTAATTTAATAATTTTCTTTGTCAGCTGCACATAATGTTGTTTTGCAATTAAAAAATTTTCATGTTCTATTTCAGATTATTGGCATGGAAGAGGATAGTACATTAACTGAAGGGGTAAATCGTAGTTGGCCTATTGTTGAAGTTGCTGTGAGTTTCCTATTTCTCTTATTTTTATCATAAATTTTAATTTGTTTTATTTAAAGTTGCCACATTTATTAACTATTAAAAATATTTTAATGTATAAATTATTTTTTTATAATTTTCCTTGGCAATAACCAATGAGTGTCATTTTTACATATGGTGAAATTTATCTGCACAATATACTAAAATGTTTCTTTTATCCATTAATTTAATCCATTAATTAAATTAATATTTTAATATAGTATAAAATATTAATTTTTCAGTTAGAACACAAAGAGGTAAAGATTTATATTTATATAATAATGTGTTCATTTTTCTGAATTTAAAAAATTCTTAATAAAATTAATAAATATGTAAATAAGCATAAATTGGTTATATATATTTTTTCTTTATGTTCATAAAATGAAAGGCTAAACCTTGACAACATTAAAAAAATGAATCTTTTCTATGTCTCTTTAGCAAATGAATGATTCTGGTTGTCAATTTACTCAGCAAAGCCAGTTTGGAATCATGTATGATCCCAATGATTATGTGATATTTCAAATTCAAGTTCTGAAACCAAATTCCATTGTAAGTTCTTTAAGAAAAAAAAATTGTTTTGTTGACATATTTTTAATTTTTTGTCTTATGTAATAAAAAATGAATGTTAACTGTTTGTATTTTTTATTTTGAATATAATTAGCATATTGATTTTAGTGGAGGAGTGGCATTGAAATAAATTCTTTAATTTGGATGGGATTTTCATTATGGACTGTATAGTTTTATGTCATCTTTAAATGCACTCATTTAATTTTCTTTGGTAACTGTTAACATTCATCTAAAGGTCTATTTTGCTTCGTAATTTTAAATTAGCTCCATAATAAAATTTTCCCCCTATACAGCAAGGCTTCTGCCATTAAAACTGATCACTTAATATTATCGAATTTATTTATCATTCACAGGAGGTTCAAGGGGTGTGATAGGACGTAACTGTGTCCTGCTACACCCTAGGATGACAAATGAAGAATATTCTATCGACAACTTACTATCTTCACACCAACTAACCTGTCTTCTTCCTTCAGCGAATGTCTTTAATTATTTCCACCCTTACCCCAATGGATGTCGCCAAGATAAAGGAAGACCTGTGTACTTTTTAGTGATTAAAAATTGTTTCCAGTGGTTTTCAAGCGTGGACTATGAGGATGATGAAAAATGTTGCAGCTTCTATGTATAGTTAAAAATAAATGTGTAGAAAGTAAAGACATAATAATTTATGTGTTGGAAGAGAGCCTGGATGAAGTAAACAGGTTTTTCAGGAAAATGAACAAAAGTTAGTTGGTATTTTTGTCCTTTCCTGAAAAGTTTATTCATGTTTGCCTTGTAAGTAGTTTATAGTTTATCATGTCTTTGTACAATTTTATGAAATATGCATATAAGTCATTGCATGTAATAGGATAAGCAGTTATGAATATCTGTTGCCGACATTATAATCCTAATATAATTTTGTGTGTGATTCAAGATTGCTAGAGCATTTTTTAGAACAAAAATAATAGGTTAAAAAATTCTTTTTGACTGTCAAACTATTTCAAAACCTCAGATAAGATTTTAATTTTTCAGCATAACTTTACGAGTTTTATGTTTAAGAAAATTTAAAATTCAAATAAAACTTTTTCTATTAAAATGTTATTTCTATGTTTAGTTTTTCTGTTCAGGTAACAAAAATGCTAATTTCTTTTTAATTTTAATGTTCATAATACATTCTTTTATTTGAAAATAATAATTTAATATAGAAACCTTGCTTTCTTATAACTCAAAATATTTACTTTATACTGAAAGTTTTAAAGACTTAAATGTTCTGTAAACAAATACTTTTTTACTTATTAATTTTAATTTAAAACCTAAACTATGTGTGGATTCTTCTTGGATCTGCAAGCCATATGAATTTTCTTATAGAGATGTTTAAATTTTATATAAAATCATAAGTGAATCATAATCATAAGTCATGGTGAATTTTTATTGTTGATGCATATTTTTATATATATATATAGAAAGATAAAATTCAATTAGCTTTTAACAAAATAAGTTTTGTTTTAGTATATATTTTATTGATAAATTATTAAGATATACTTTTCTAGTTAATTTTTTTAATTAATTTATCTGAAAAATTTATATATATTTCTCGCTATTTGATTTATGTCTTTATTTAACAATTTTTGAGCCATTTTTCTCATTAATAAATCTGCCTAGTTTTTGTTTTAAACATGAGCTCTTGTTTTTCCATATTTATCTGGACAGAAAAATTATTCAAATTGAATGAAACAAATTTCATATGTATTATTATTTTTGTTTTTAAGCTCCTTTACTAATTTTTCTCAGTTTTTAATTAAAGAGTATGTGCATAATTGACCATGAATGAATGTGAGAAAGGACGATAGTTCATTGCTATTTTAATCATTTTAACAAAAAAAATATTGATTCAATCAAAAATTAATGTGTAATTGAAAACATCCATAAATTCTTTTAACTATATTATAGTTAAAAGAATTTATTTGATGTTTTTCATTTTACTAAGATTATATTATAATATTTACTATATAGTATAGTATATCAGCTGTTTTAATAATTCTGAATTGCAAAAAAATTTACATTAAAATTAATTTGTATCGATATCTTTTAATATAAAAACAAACATTTGTATGTCTTAATAGGCATTTTTTTTGTGTTTATAAATATATTCCTTTTACAGGCCTATATGGTAGATTTCTATGTGCATGATTCAGACGTTCCAGAGCACATTGGCTTCTGTTACATTTTGCCTAGTAACATGCGAGACACGGCTGGTACGTGCAACATGCCCATCTCTGGCAAAAGGCAACAGCCCATAGGACAACTATCAGGTATTTTTCTAATCTATGTATTTCAATAAGGAATCATTTATGATGATAAAAATTTAGGTACTTATGTATTAACTGTACCTTGGTGACAGTTGTGCCAATAAAGAGCACACGCGCCAACCGCAGCTACAGATTTGGCGCCAATCTACACTTAAAATTTTTGTTCCAAATAATAAAATATATATGAAACACTTCATTTAAAATCAAAACGCTTTCAAAATATTTTTATTCCAAATAATAAAGATTGTCGACACTTAAAAACCGGCAAGTCTGTCGCCAAGGACAAGAAGGAAGCCTTGGTTAATTGGAAATCGCAAAATTTATTATTAAGAACATGTTTGCAGTTTCTTTATTTTATCATAAAGATACATATATAACCAACATAGCTTTATGAGTTAATCTGTTACATTTTTTATCAATCTTTTATAACAAATTCTGCAAAAATTTTACTTTTTTTTTTTTTTCGTTGTTAATAAAATTAATTAGTGCAGAAAGAAAATGTAAAAGATTAGGAAAAGAAATTTCTGGGAAAACAATATTATGAAATTTTTTATTTAATACTGCAAAGGACATAAATGGAAAGTGAATTTTGCAATCAATAAATATTTCCCTTCAAAAATCTGTCAAATTATGTCACATGCAGTAAATGCAAATAATGCATTTCTTTTTTAATTTACTTTATTCTATAACTGCCCCTTGAAATCCTTGATCAATAATTTGCTACCACAACTAATGCTGTGAAATTACAATAAGATTCTTTTTATTTCAGTTGATTATCTGATAGTTCGTCCTATGCAAGACTTTGTGTGCGATCTGAGTGTAACATATGCTAAACATTGGAAGTCTCTCGAGAAAAAAGGTCTAGATGTTGGTCATAGAGGTGCTGGAAATGCCCGAAGGAATGACAAGTATGCATTAAAAATAAATTATTTGCTAAATTCGCCTGTATAATTTGGCATTTGTGCATTTTGTCATTAATTCTGTGTTGCTCATAAATTGCTATAGTCAAGATATTAACATTGGAATTGATTCTAATAAGAGATTCTTAAATAAAATGAAATGAAACATAAATGACCATTCTTTAGAAAGTTTTTTAACAAATTGATTATATTTATATATGTGTATATTCTGACCATGCATAGTTTGGAATAATAAATATATCCTTTTTAACAACAGATGGGTAAACTGATTACTTGTTTGCGTTGCTAATCAGATATACTTGATTCAAAGTTGCTTTTAAAGAAAAAAGTATAATAGTGAGTTAGGAATCTATCATGTAGTTTTCCCTTTAATATCAAATCGCCTAAAATGTTAGTTATTAAACATAAAAAATTTTTTTTATTGTAATTAATATCTCTTAATGGCATTTCCTCCTCTGTAATGCCATTAAAGCTCTATTTTTGAATAATCTGATTTTGCCGCTTGCTAATTTTCCACTTGATTGGTGATCAGACTATATGTTCTAACTGCTTTTATATAAAGTTTGTAAAAGAAGAAATTTACATACTTAAGTGTATAATTAGTTTTAGAAATAATTTATAAAGATGTATAGGTTAAATAAAAATTTATATTTAAACATCATGCTTAATATGCTTGATCAAAACCATGGTTTAATTATTGAAAACTATAATTATGTTTAGAAAATAATGGTTTTTATTTATTTATTTTTATTTTTAGAGTTGAGAATGTTTTAGAAAACACTGTTGCTTCTTTCAATTATGCTGCAAAACATGTAAGTATTATACATGTAAAAAATGTGTTGAATATGTTTTTTTCTTGAATCTTGCACATATTGTTTTTGTGTTATTTTAAATATTAAAAAAATTAACATTATATTTAAATTTAAAAGTAATCTTTGGATAATTTTACAGGACATGTCATAATGCCTTAATTAATATTTTATTGGCAGTTTATTTTGTATTTTATAATGAATAATAAATTGAAATACTTTTCATATCAGATAAAACAACATTTATATTTATTTACATTAATATCTTTCAATAGGGAGCTGATATGGTGGAGTTGGATGTTCAATTATCAAAAGATCTGGTTCCTGTCATTTATCATGATTATTACATTTGCATTTCAATGAAAAAGTAAGATATTTGTTCAGATTGTTCCAAGTTTTATTTTTATTTATTGAAGAAAATTGAATAGGTTTATTAAGTATTTGTTTTCATTTTTAGAAAAGAACACAAAATGAGCATGAACTGCTTCAATTAGCTGTTAAAGATCTTACTGCTCAGCAATTGCAGCTGTTAAAAGGTATTCTTTATTCTCAGATCTAAAACAAAACCATGAAATCTTAAAACCTATTTTGCTTTTTTTATTAATATGCATTTTTTAAATAATATTATTAAATGTTTTTTATTTATTTTCAGCTGAGTCCAGCAGAGGGTAAGTAAGATTTTCACTGTATGCATATCATTATATTTTAATATAATGCAGACAACATAACTGCCAATTCTTCTGTGTTTTACAGAAAACTTTTCATATTTTAACTCTTATATTCCATATTCAAGATTAAATGTGTACTTTCTTTACTAGAGCTTAGTAAAAAAATCTTTTCCAAAAGGCTGGTGTTTATTGCATTTTGATAGACAAAACTGAATTAAGTAAATCTTCAATATTTTGCAAAATAGTTGATAGCTATGTACTCTTTTTCTGTCTTTTGCGAAGATTCTTGGTTTTGAAATTTCTAAAATTTAAAAGTAGCATTATAATCAAATCTAATAATTTGAAAATTATTCTTTTTCTGATGATCATTTAAAAAAAAATTGCTTCAAAATAAAATGTATGAATGGCAACTTAGTCTGTCCAGTAATTCTGGACTTGAATGACTTATATAGAATTATTTTAAAAATAAATTTTTAAAAGTATTAAAAACTTTTCTATATATCCATACTGTTACACAGTATATTCATATTATTACACATTCATACTCTTAATGTAATATCTACTGTTAAAAAGTGTAAAGGAAACCACCATAATGAAATTATATTCAATCCTGAAACCTATATCTATATTAAAATCCTTCAATTGACAAAATTCAAGATATTACATTTCGTGAACAAACATAACTAAAAAAAATAGAAAAGATGACAAGCTTTTTTTAATACTGATTATACTTAACACTTGTGCAAAAAAGTTTTAAAAGGAAATGTCACTTAAATCTTAGTATCAATGCAGTAACTTCCCTTTAATACAGCAATCAATAGTTAAGATTCATTCTATATAGCACCAATCAAATCTTTGGTGGCCTGAATTAAATATGTGTCCAGTAAGCATCAAGCTTGAGGACAACACAATACTGCTCACATTTTAATTCACCAACATGGATTTAGAATGTGCAACAATAAATTAAATATATACATGCTGTAATTGTTTAAATTTTTATCTTTGATATCTCCCTTTAAATTATATTAATACTCCATAATCTCGCAAAATTGCTAATCCATTATGGGCATGGTCCCAAACGTCGCTGATTAAAGGAATGTTTACTGTATTATATGTATTCTGTTTTTGGCATTTTAAAATGCTATCTATTTTTTAGCTGAGCAAGATAAATACCAATTCCATGAAGATGATTCTGAAGACAATCAACCTTTCCCTACTCTAAAACATGTTCTTGAAGCTGTAGATCCCAGAGTTGGCTTTAATATTGAAATTAAATGTCCTATGCAACATCGTGTAAGTTTTTTGTCTATCTTTCATGTAATTTAGGTGGAATATATTTATTTATTTGAATTTTTGTATAAAATCATTTGAATTTTCCCATTTAACAGTTGAAATAATTACAGGATGGAACTTGGGAATTAGATATAAGATTTGAAATGAACAGATATATAGATGTTATACTGCGGAACATTTTAGAAAATGCTGGGAATCGTTATATTATCCTCTCCTGTTTTCATCCTGATATCTGTACAATGTAAGTGTCTGGAATGTGTAAATTTAAGTAAAATAGAATGTTTTTATTTTTGAGCAATATTTTCTGTAAATACTTTGCATTAAATTAAATAAAAGGTTTATATAAATATATTTTAATGATATATAAAATATTTGCGAGTGTAAATTCTATATTTAATTTTAAAATAGTTAAGGCATTTGTTTCTAAGTTGAAATGTTAATAAAATGCTCATCTCCTTTTTTGAATAGATATTATTTGAGCCAAAGTACATTTTATGTTAAAGCATAAATATGTTATTTTTTTTTTTTATTTCATTTAAAAAATACTATCTGTATGATTATAGTTTATTTTAAAATAAGAGGGTCAATCAAAGGTACTTAGGTACTAACGGTACCTTGCGACAATTAGTGAAAATGCGCCAACTGTAGATTTGGCTGGTTTTTAAGTGCCGCCAATCCACACTTAAAACACAATCAAAAATCAAAACATTTTTATTCAAAACAATAAAAATATGTAAAACACATCATTTAAAATCAAAACAACAAAATATATAAAACACTTCATTTAAAATCAAAATGATTTAAAAATGCAAAACACTGCATTTAAACACCATTTGTCTTTTCAGAGTCCCACACGATGAGCACACTAACTGAAATTGCATTTCCAAAACTTACGTTCACCAAAATAAAGTTTCATGTCATGGGAATTGGGACATTTTCGTTGTTTTGGTAAAATATTTCGCTCCTGGAAAATAAAATTGCATTGTGCTCCGTTTCTGGTAAATCCCAAATACGCATTTTCGTATCACAACAATATGGCGTAGAAACTCAGCAAATCTACAGCCGTTAGATTGCTGCCACTTAAAAAAGCGCCAAATCTGCAGGGGTTACTGTATTGGCTCTACTGAAAACCGCCAAATATGCAAGGGGTTCCATTGGCGACACTTAAAAACGCCAAGGTACCGTTAGTACGTAAGTACCCAATCAAATAGTAGCCCTAGGACATCTTTAAAAATATTCATTGAACATATGAAAAACATAATTTTTCTATATAACCTGCTTCATGCTAAAAATGGGTTGTAAGTTTCTGGAAAAAGCTTTTTTGATTTTGAAAACCTCTTCATTTAATGGAAACCTGTATTTATAACTATTTAATCTACAGTCACACTAACCAATATTTCTTTGCAACGACTTCAGTAGAAGCAATACTCTATAATGTTCTGTTATGACTAGAATGAGGAACATATTTCACATGTATCGATTGTGCGATTTTTTCTACTTCATTCATAGACTTGATTCCATGACAATCATGTTGCATTGTGATTCAGCCATTGGGTTGTACATTTCAATTTATCAAAAATCTTGTAGCCAATTGCTTTTTCTTCTTCAATGAATGATCATCTTTATACTCTTATTATCAAGATGATTCTTCCTCTATACTCTTCAGCCATCTATACAACATTCGTCACATTACTTGCAACAAATTAAACAAACAAACAAAAAAAAAAATGCTGGTAAATGGCTTGAAATTTTTCAAAGCGTAAGGTTTTTATATGACTCATTCTGTGATAAAATTTAGTCATATTAATGATAATCTTGATTAAATTTATTATTTTATATTTTTTTATGCAATGCATCTTTTATACATGTAATATTAATTAATAGGATTGATATATCTAATTATTTGTATTCACTATAATTGAATTACAACTCTAGCAAAAAGATTTTTCTCAACATGTGTTGCTATTTTATAATTTATTTTTATTTGAAATTCAGATAACTGTTTGTTATAGGGTCCGACTCAAACAGAATAAATACCCACTTCTATTTCTAACACAAGGTGAAACAGACAGATATACACCCTACCTTGATACAAGGACTTCCTCTATACCCATGGCTACATATTTTGCCTTGAATACTGGAATTCTGGTATGTCATTCTATTTTTTAGTAATTATTTTACGTAGATTATATTTGTAGCAAATGACTGTAGAGCATTGGGTGTAGGTCTGATATCCTTACCAAGTAAAAAGAAAACTTCTTATGTTTCAGAATTTGCCAGTAGGTAAATGATCTTGGCCCACCATGGAACTGTTGCACCAATGAAGAATTATAGCAATCATATTAAAGAAGTGATATCTTTGATATTTGAATTCTGTGTTTTCAATTGCCAACACATAATTAGCAATTGATTGATGAATTTGTAATTGATGGATCCTCATTGATGTTTTGTTTGTCAAATGTATATATATATATATATTATTGAACAGGATAGTTGAAAATGTAAAATTTTTATATTTATATATACATATGAAAGTTTTTCTTTGAAATGTGAGGACATTTGAAACAAAGGAAGTAGTATAAACAAAATTTTAAAAAGCGTTTAGTTTTATGTTGTGAAGTACTTTTCACTGTAACAAATAAGATTTCTGTCAGTAGAATTGTTATCGACACAATTTTCTGTGTCGGAAAATGTATCCAAAGCATTTAAAATTGGAGTATGATCTGGTACTTGAAGAACCATAATTCTTCTTGGCCATTAACTAAAGATATTGCTGCAATTGTGCAATTTTTTTCTCCCAAGAAAAAAAAAAAATCTTAAAAATCAGTATAAATTTGAAATTATTTCATTATTCATTATAATGAAAATATAGCATTATCTTGTATATATAGATGAAAATCTAAACATTTAAGTTTTTAAAATTGAAATTTGTGGATTAACAAAGGCTATTTTAAAACAAATAATACTTCTAGGGTATAGATGTGCATGCTGAAGACCTGATTCGAGATCCTGGCCACATATCCTTTGTGAAAGACAGAAATCTAGTTTTATTCTGCTGGGGAGAGGATATTAATCACAGTGATGTCATAAAGTCCCTCAAAGACCAAGGAGTAGATGGTGTTATATATGATAAGTAAGTACACCTTTTAAAAGAAATTCAGAATATTTTATGTTTGTGTATCTTCTGCAGTTTTCAATAATTTTTATAATAGTAAAAAAAAATTTGTTGGGTTGCTTATTATTTCTTCCACCATTAAAAAAAAAAAAAAAGCAAAATTCAATGTAAATGTGTACAAATTGTTGTCAAATCAAGACCACTGTTATTTTATCTAAAAATTTTTTAGAAATTTCCACAAAAAATATGAATTTTTTTCAAAAACATATCCCAAAAATGTTTTTTAAGAATTCATTACTATATGTGCAAAACTCCTACCCAAATAGTAAATAATATAATATTTTTCTATTTTGATTTTTATGTGTACTGCATTTTTAGTTCATAGAAAATAGTGTAGTTGTATAGTGCATTCAAAATAATTGTCTTCATATAATTTATAATTGAACAGAATATGTTTAAGTTATTTCTCACTTGATATAGTTTAAAGAACTGAAATTTTTTTCATTAATCAAATACCAGCTCTCTTAGTTATTAACATTTGAAGTAGCATTTTAAAAGTATTATTATACTGAATTTTATGGGAAGTGTTTGCTATTTTGACATTTTTCTTAACATTTTAGATTTACTTAACCATAATTAACATGTATGTTTAGTGTGTGAAAACAGTAGTGATCCTTTAGTTTTAAGTAAAGCTGCATTGATCCATAATGTAATCCACCCATACATTCTTTCAGTTTTGTCTCGCTCTTTACTCCACCGAGCTGACAATTCTTGAACTGGAAAATAAAAATAAGTGAAGTCCACCATCCAGATTTTCCCAGCTTCACAGGTTGAATTAACAAAGCTACTTGCATGGAGTAGAATTTTTTCCCTTTAGAATGCCCTCCTTGCATGTTTCATGCCAGCTTACATATTTTGATTCATTTCAATTTTCTAGAATGCCATGACTTAAAGCTTATTTATTAATTAAATCTTATCATTCTATATAAATTATTATTGTATTTGACATATACATTAAGAAAATTTTTTTTTAATGTAGATCTCATTAAAAATGGAAAACTATTAATAAAAAAATTTTAAGTTTTATTTCGTAATATAACTTATTACAGTAATCCTTTTTTAATTCTGCATTCATTCGGCACATTTTTTAATTCTGTATGGATTTGTGCGTTTGTTGACCTTGACCAGCAGATAGATTGATCCTTTTCATCAGATATTTATATTGTCTATTCAGGTTCAGAATGTGAAATCAACACTTTAAATATGCCCATGTGTCCATTATTTAAATTTATCTGATGTCCCATTTACAATTAATATTGGCATTCAATAATCCAGCAAAATCGCTCATCTGGCACGGACATGCCTCCAAATGTGCAGGATTAAGGAGAAGCTACTATATTAAAAATTAAAATGAATGAAACACAGCTGGGTATAACATTTTTATTGCACTAATAGAAAATACAGTTAACATATTTATATTAGCCTAAACAAAATACTTATTAGCTTGCAAGAAATAGATATAGCCAAGTAAAATCATATGGATCGCCGGATATCGTTTTAATAGAGACATCAAAGATAAAACACTCCAGATAAAAATTTTAAACATTTAAAACAAACTGAAATCAAAATTCACAGTTATGATAAACATTGGGCAAAAATTCAAGCAGCATTGTATCGGCATCGTACAGTGAAACTCAGTGAACACCCAAATCCACACAGAATAAATATGTTAGTGTAGGCTCAATTAATGCTTGGTTATAGAATGTGCTGAATTATCGAATGCTGGATTAAAGAAATGTTATTGTATTTGAGGCAGAAAAAAAAAAAAAAAATGTATGAACTACAGGTTTCTGTAAAATTTTCTAACTTCATCTAGAGACTTATTTACCAAGTTATGTTTATAAAAATAATTTATAGCTTGTTTTTAAGTTGGTGTATTTTTTTGTTCTTTAACTCTAGTACATTGCTTCATGCATTTTCATATTATTCATTTGCATGTGCATGCTTTCCATATTTTTATTATGTTTTAAAGTTCCTTAGATCTTGTTGAATCATGATTTTTTTCAGAATTTTAATTTAATTTTTTTTTTTCATTTAATAATTGAAAACCCTGAATTAGTTATGTGTTCGCATAGAATATGTATGCAAATTTATTTGCACGTTTGGTAAATGTTATTGTAGGCAGGGACTCAAATAGGAGTATTTTGAAGTATATAAAATAGGTCCACCAATATTTCATTAGGGGTCATTATATATATATATATATATATATATATATATTGAGAATTTTGTATTGAAACAAATTCATATCTAAAGGAATAAAGTTTTAATTAAATGATATTTATCAACATTTTTTATTTACATTGTCTAAATTTTTTGATTTCAATGAATAAGATTTCCTGACCATTCATTAAAAAAAAAAAATTTGAGAAAATGAAACCAAATTGTAAAGTACCTATATAACGTTTTTACTTTTTTTTTTAAATGTTGGGAGGCCTCATGTACCACTTATGTTTAGTACGAACAGCCCGCTGATGTGTTTATGGGGGGGGGACTTTTAATAGATAACTGCCCTACATTTTGTATGGGCAAAAACCCAGAAAACTGCTACTGGCAGCTAGACTATCGAATTGTGACGCTTTAATGCATATTGTCACAATCATCGTCGAATCTCATTTCTGAAAGCAGTGACTGTAAACTTCAGCAGTAGTGAAACGGAGCAAAAGTGACGAAAAACAGTGACTTCACATCTCGGCCCTGCTACACTTTGTCATGAGTTGGACTTTTTGCTTACTTGTCATCTAATGTACATTTACTAGGTATTCTTAGGCATATATAACATATACTATTGCTTGTATTAATATATGTTATATATGCCCTAAGTGAAACCAGTAGGTTAGGATAACCTTGATTTAAGCAATAAATAAGTTGCAAGCTATATAAATCCATATCATTTGTAAGATATTGGTTTGGTTGTGTTGTAATTGGGACATCAGTATACTCAGCAAAATCATAGCCTGTAACATATAACAATTTATTTTCTTCTTTCAGGGTTGATGAATTCACAAGGGCTCAAGAAAACGTCTTCCTCGTTGAAGCTAAGGCCCGCTTGGGACTTCTAGAGTTAGCCGGCCATGCTGGAGAGAATCTTTGCACTTGGTCCTCCACCTCCACCAATTAAATTATTTATTGTTTTAAGCCTGTTTGGATTATGTTTCCAGTTACAGAAATCTGTATTCCATAAGAACTGGATTTTATTTTGCTTTCCCCCCATCTCATTTTATATAGTTCAGAACTGATCATCTTTCTGTTCCCCTTGTGATTTGTCTGCCTCATTCTTTTTTTTTTTTTTTTTTCTCCACTCCAGCCTTGTACAGTTACTTATTTAAGTTGTTTATTTTCAATTATTTAGAACATTTTAAATAAAAAAATTTGTCTTGGAAGAGTTTGATTGTTTTAATGTCATTTTATGTTATTGAAATCACATGCATGGAAATAATTTTTTTTTATTTTTAGTTTTGAAAAATTTATAAATAAGTAACATTTTTTTTTTTTTAAGATGTTTTTAAAATTCAGATTGACATTCAATTGACTAAGTTAAATGGTTTTGTAACTCTTCAAACTAACTTTTATTAAATTTTTTGACATCCACATTTTTACTACTGCTTCAAATATTTTCAAAAATATATTAGTTCTTTGTAATTGAAAATTTAAAATCTATTTTGTTATTACATTGGTAAATTTTTCAAACGGTGATAACAAAGGAAATGCTAATCTTGTAAATTTGAACAATTTAAAGTTTAAAATACCAAAATTTTTGCAATACCTTGACAGGGATTTAAATTTTTTGTTGTTGGTACATTGTTTATTTCCATATTTGCTTTATAAATATTAAAAAAAGTCTTCTTACTGTTAAATTAAACAAATTGGGAAATAAGTGGATTCTTTTTATTTGATAAGTTTTATAGAGAAAAAAATAATTTATTAAATACGTTGGTATTTAATAAATTAACTATTTCAAAAATCAAATCAATTAACCTTGACATAATAACTTAACAATAATTAATCTTCGACATAATCATTCATTTCTCCTGAATAATTGGATGCCATGATTATCAGTCCACATTTAGTATATCTTGTTATTTGATACAAATATTTTTAAAAAATCTATAATTTGTTAAAACTGATACATTTATTATAATGTTTAATAATTATTGGCCCTTATTAAAATGTACTCATTTATACATTTCATATTTTATCGTATATTTGCAATATTACATTGAAACACTTATTTCTAACGCTAAAGATTTCACTTCTAATTTTTCTTGCGGCAAATTTTTTGAAAATTGATGTGTTATGTTTGAGTGTGTATGGTCAATTCCATTTTCGAAAAAAACAATTCGCAAGTGTAAGTTGAAACAAAATTGTTAACAATTTCAACTAAGAGTTTGGTTTGTTATGCTATCAATAATCAACTGTGCATATTTACGGATGGTCACTTAAAGTGAAACATAGAACCTGATGTTCCAAGATGTGCACATGTGATGAGTTCGCAGAATATAATTTAATTATTCTGTGAACCCATAAACAAAACAGGCAATATCTGTCATATATGCGCAAGAATATTATTTTAAAATCAAAATTAATTTTTTCTCGTAATTTCAGTAAATTTTTGAATATATGGATGCACACATAATGTATTTTTTTAATACATTGGTCTTCACTACTTTGGCCATTATAAAATAAATATAATTTGTAAAAGTGTGATAAACGTCATGAGCCAGAAAAATGTTCAACGTGGGCCACCCTGTAGAGTTACAACTAGGTGTAATAAATAATATATATGCTTAAAAACTGTAAACGAGGAAATAAATGGAACTATTTAAAAGAAATTCTGATTAATTTATTTAATAATTAACAATATCCACCTAGTTTGCTGGCCATATATGTATATTGAAAAAATTTTTTAAAAAGGTGCCAGATCTTTAACCAGCATGAAGTAACAAACACAAGGAATGCTCATTTTGTAGTACCAAAATGAATAGTTATCCTCTTCTGGCAACATGTTCTTCATAAATACCAAGACTTCCTATTTTTTTTTCTGTTAAATATTCTATATTATCTATCAAATATATAATTTCAACGTGCTTCATCATATAAAAGTGTTTTTGCAAAGATATATGCATATGTCAATAATGTAGAACATTTGGGATTGGTAATTTTATCAATATATTTTCTATATTGAAATAAATTTAATCCATTTTCTAAATAAACATCCAAGCATTAGGAGAAACAACATATGACAAGTTGCCTCTGATTATCTCCCAGTTTAATATTTCTTTATTTTTTAATCTAAAAGTTGTTCGATCATTATAATATATAACATAGCATTTCATGATTGTCAATGATAGCCAATTTGGCAAGAAAAAGAGACTTGACAATGAGTGGCTAAGTTATTAATTCCCCTTATATTTTCACAATACAAAAATTTTAAATGTGTATATATAATTGATGTAAAAAATAGCCTATGTTTTAAGCAACTGTATTTTGAAGGTGTATAAAAATTTCATCTTAACTGGATAAGTTCTTGATGAATTATGTTATTTCTTATCCCACTTGGTAGACACCAACAACCTTCTGGGAAGGCTTTTACGGGAGAAATACTCTGCATTTGCATATCATATGGAACAAAACTCATCAAACACCCATTAGGTAGTCTGAGGAATGAGGTAAGATGCTGAACATCACAAATGTCATCAAGTCACCTTTTTTTTTTTTTTTGAAACAGTATCTACAACAAAGCCACCAACAGATTGAACCTCTGCCCTTATGCACACTAGCTGTGCATGTTGTCATTCAACCACGAGTCGTCGAGTCAATGAATTATAAAAGAACTAATAGATTATATAGTTGTAAAGATAAAATATCAAGACTTTTTTTTTTTTGTTTCTAGTATTCTCATTTAAAAATAAATTGTTGTAATTTCTGAATGGTTACCTTTTTAAAAAACATCAAGTTAAACTCAATTTACCTTTGCATATTTCATATATTTATAAGTATATGGTGCACATTTTATGCTCCTTTGGTTGAATATTATTAAACCTTTTCACATTTTTCATAATGGTCTGTAATGTTTAAGTAGATTTTTAAATCTTTTTTTTTTTTCATTTAAATATAACATGACTTATATATCTAAATACCTTTCATTGAAATGCAAATTGCAGCTTTACAACTGATATCATAATAAGATATATTTAAGATTAATAAATAAAGTTAATTGTCTTGTATTTACCGAACAAAAAATTGGAGGATTAAAAAGGAATACATTGTGTTTCAAAATAAATACACATACATGTGATTTTAACAGCTATTTAATTATGTATATAATTAGAAGATGGTTTTTAATTTTGTGTTTATGTTGTTATTGTTCAACATCATTACACTATCAGAGCTAGTATTAAAAAAAAATATATATATTGTATTTTTAAATATTTTTTTAATTCTGGAGAACTATAATTACATAAGGAATAATGTAATTACAGCATATTAAATAAATAGCAAAAAATATTTATTTACAGATAACATATAAACATATTTTGTTTTAAAAATCAATATTTCAATATATTCATAAAAAAATTTACTAAAATAAAATTAATAATAAGTCAGTAAACAACATAAAAAGAAAAACAACTAACTTTTAACAAATAAAAAATAATTTTGAGTACATTTTTATATGTTCTATTACATATAACACACTGGTAATTTTATACTTTCTTAATTAATAAATTTAAATATTCTAATACTTTTCAAATTACACATCACTATATATATAAATATTTTTCATTTTTGATTTAAAATAGCAGATTTAACAAAATTTATCAAACATTTATCCTAGCAATATTTTGTTTATTTAAACTGTGTAATTTCAATTGTTTCTACATGACATTTCAAGTGGAATATTTCTTCTCAGTATACAATGTTGACATAACTAGACATTGTATCAAAATAAACAGTTATTTTAAAAAATAGAAAATTTATCTACATACGTCCATTTTGGTTCCTTAGAATCACTGATCCTATAAAGAAAGATAAGATGCAATTATTCATATTTTAAAAATAATTTCAGTTTCTTGGTCAATAATATTTTAAACAATTTTAATGTAATCTTTCTCAAAATATTCGTATTCTATAGGCTTTGCTTCAATTCTTAAAAGTAAAGTATTAAAAGTGGTCTATTTCAATACATCATGTGGTAATATTTTTATTTTTTTTTAGAATCATTTAATTAATCATTCTTTCAGGGACTAGATAGCATAAAGGCATTTAAAAATAAACTATAAAAAAGATAAACTAAATAAACTATATTTTATTCCACAGGTCAAACAATAATATAATATAAATTTTGTGTTATTATATAAAAACCAGTTTTTACTTGTACTATGTAGACATTTTTTTTTAATCCATTGCGTTTGATTGGAATATCTGCTAAGCATTTCTCTTCATTGAAATTACCTAACATTATGCTTCTAGGTTATTCCATTCTCCTAATACTTATAAAAATCTAATTGCTTGCGGTAATTCCATCATATTTCGATGTGTGATATATTAAACAATATTTAATTTCATTTTTTATAATGCCATAAGTGCACTTCTAAACCTTAAAAAATGCAACCTTAAGTATTCTCTCATTAGTACTGCACGGTACTATTGAGAGAATACTTAGTTTAAAAAAATTTAAAGTAGTTGGCAAAAAATACAGAAAAATGCAATAATTAAAGATACTACTTTATTGACCAAGATGCACAATGAAGAGAAATAAAATATTTAAAAAATCCATTACAAAAATTAACAACAGGTTTAAAAACCTAGGTAATCAGGTGAAACAAATGAATAAGAAGAATGTGGTTAAAAAAATAAATAAAAAAAAATTAAAAACATCAAACTACATAATTTAGAATATTTATCATTATAAATTGGTAATAATTTCAAAAACAATTGAACTATTTCACAAATTTATCTTTGTTATTAAAAGCAAAAGACGGATTTTTAACAAATGAAAGAATTGGCATACATGTTAATAAGCTTAAATTGTTATATTTTTGGTATAAGTACTTTGTTAAGTCTCACCAAGAAAAGCATTAAAAGGAGTATATTACTTACACAATAGTTTTATTTTGCTTAGCAATAGGTGGGAGGTCAATGATATTTTCTGTTAGTTCAACATTTCTCACGCTCCCAAAGAAGTCCGTAAGCAATACCTGTTCCGGTTTCACAGGAAACAAATCTTTCCTTGAATTCACAGTAGATATGCAGACACGTTTAGGACACACTTGGAGCTATGATGAAAATAAATCACAATTTAATAATTAATGAATTTAATTCTTGTGAAATAATAGAAAAAAATCAAATATTTGTCATAAAAAATACAATATTACTATAAATTAAAACAAAATATTTGTATTAACTAATTTTATCTAACTAAATAGAAAGATTGGAAACCACTAAATAAATAAATTTTCTTTACAGCTGTGAAAAACTGAGCTGTAGAAATCTATTATTGCAAAATTTTTACCACCGTATTCTCACAAAATGTAAAATATTTCAAATGAAAGGTGTAGAGAATGAAAATTTTCACCATTCGATAAAAAATTAAGTTAAATGATAATTAATAAGATCAATCAATCATGATATTTTAAATACTAAATAACTAGTGTTCAAGTAAAACTGATAAAATTGTTACATATCAAATGTTTAAGTTTATATTGCAAAGTTGAAGTTACATAAAGTATTGAATCACAAAATTTTTAAAAGTATTAATTTTTGAAAGTATAAGCTAACACAATTTTGTTTTACAGCTTTGTAATAATACCTTTAGAAAATTTGTTATGATATTTAAAATGCAAATATTAATAGTTTAGTAGCTTTACTCAATTATTAGAACAACTTAAAAATTTTTATCAAAATTTTAAAAGTATAAATACAAAAAAATATTTTAATAATAAATTTTTAACAAAGATACTTTTAAAAGTAAGTTTTATATAAATGAATTTAATAAACTAAATTTTTGAATATTATAAATATTTAATCAGATTATAAAACACAATCTCAAATACACTGAAGTGACAAAAGTCATGGGATAGCAATATGCAAATTTTCAGATGGCAGTAGCATCGCGTAGAACCGGTATAAATGCGCAGTGCTTTCATTTCTGTTCAAGTTATTCATGTGAAGAGGTTTTGACGTGATGATGACCACACGACGGGAATTAACAGACTTTGAACGCGGAATGTTAGTTGGAGCTAGACGCATGGGTAGCCATTTCGGAAATCGTTAGGGAATTCAACATTCCCAGATCCACTGTGTCAAGAAGTATGACATTTCAGGCATAACATCCAACCATGGACAGCGCAGTGGTCGACCGCCTGCACTTAACGACCGAGACCGGCGACGTCTGCAAAGAGTCGTAAATTCTAACAGACAAGCAACACTGCGTCAAATAATCGCAGAAATCAATGTGGGACGTACAAAGGGACTCGTCTGTTAGAACTGTGCGGAGAAATTTGGCTTTCTTGGGCTATTCCAGCAGAAGACCGACTCGAAAGTGCCTTTACTGACAGAACGACATCGCTTGCAGCGACTCTCGTGGGCACGTGAGCATATCGGTTGGTCCCTAGATGAATGAAAAACCGGGGCCTGGTCCGATGAGTCACGATTTCAGTTGGTAAGAGCTGATGGTAGGGTTCGAGTGTGGCGCAGACCCCACGAAGCCATGGACCCAAACTGTCAGCAAGGCACTGTTCAAGCTGGTGGCGACTCCGTAATGGTGTGGGCTGTTTTTTTTTCATGGCATGGACTTGGTCCTCTGGTGCGACTGGACCGAACATTGACTGGAAATGCTTATGTTCAGCTACTTGGAGATCACTTGCAGCCATTCATGGACTTCATGTACCCAAACAACGATGGGATTTTTATGGATGACAAATGTCACCGGGCCACAACTGTTCGCGATTGGTTTGAAGAACATTCTGGACAATTCCAACGAATGATCTTCGCCCGACATGAAATCGAGCATTTATGGGACATCAAGAGGTCTGTTCGTGCTCAAAATCCTGCACCATCAACGCTTTCACAATTATGGACCTCTATAGAAGCATGGCTCAATATTCCTGCAGAAGACTTCCAACGACTTGTTGAGTCCATGCCACGTCGAGTTGCTGCACTTCGCCGGGCGAAAGGAGGGCCGACACGATATTAAGAGGTATCCCATGACTTTTGTCACTTCAGTGTATATTATACCTAATAATTTTAAATTTTAATAGTTAAAATAAACTGACATTAAATTTAATTTACACTGTTTTAAATTTTTATCACAAACATCCAATAAATGATATTTATTTAATTTTTTGAGTAATAAAATTTTTAATAAAAAAATAAATACATTTTTAATTCTGAAAACAGACAAACATTTGTCAGAGAAGAAAGAAGGAATAATATTAGTTACAAGCATACAGAATATTTCTTTTCAAATTCTAATTTAAAACATAAGTGCTGAACTTCGAAATGTAAAAGAAAATATACAAAAAATGTATACATATTTTTATAATTAGAATTTTTAATTTATACATACACCAATTGTTTATGTGGTCTGTGATATCCTAATGTGCTGTTCCTCAGCTTACATTGTAATTTAAAAAATTTGTTCAGAATCGAAATTTAAATAATACATAAATAAAATAAAAAATAAATACTTTACTGCAAAATTGGACATCATGAATTAATTTTGCAGAGAGGGTTAGACCATGTAACTATCCTGCATTATTAATGCTTTCTGGACTTACAACAACATCTTATAGTTCAATAATATCATGAACCCTTAAAACCATTAAAAAAAATTTAAAATTCCCTAAATCCTCATGGCTAAAGGATATTGAATCCATTTTAACCAATTTCATGGTTGCATTACTGGAAAATCCTGGCCAAACATTTTTCAAGTCATTTGAAGTTAATGGTCATATTTCATTTTGTTAGCAAATGTAGCAAGAATTAAACAATAAAAAACTAACAAAAATTTCACCAGCCTGTCGTTGTTAAGCACTCATTCTTTAGTTCATTCCAGAGGAATTGATAAATGTAATATAGTTTTTTACAATACAATGTAATATTTTTTTTTGTTTCAATTATACCTTTATAAAATGAGTAAAGGAGGCCTGTCATATTAGGCGGAAAAAATTACAATTGAAATAAAAACAGAAATATATATATATATATTTTTCATAATAGAATGAAAAAATACTTACAAATTGACCCATTGTTTTAGTGCTGCCTTTATTTATTTTTTCAAGAAAATCTAAAGCATAGTATGTATATCTGTCTATTACATAAACACCAATTGTAGGATCTCCATGATGCTAAAACAAATAAAATTAATTATAAGCTCATTCAAAATATTTAAGCATAATAATTAGAATTTATGCATATATATATATATATATATGCATACATATAAATTTTTTTGGATATTTATAAAATTGTTTTAAAAAATGATTAATATTCAAATAATTTCTTAAATGAGTAAAAGTTTATATATATATATGAAATTTTGCATATTTATAATATTGTTTTAAAAAATCATCAACATTCAAATAATTTGTTATGTAAATATATTTACATATACATGAAAAAGAAGTTAATCAATAGGACAAATGTAGTTGAAAAAATATTGATTAAAAAATAATATATTATAAAGTTTTCAATAAAATAGAATACATATTTTATTCACATAAACATTATTTTTTTTTTTTTTTACTTTTTAGCACAAACATACAAATTTATTGTAAAGTAATTTTCATAAGTAAAATTGTTATATACATATTTATAGTCTTAATTTTAACATACCGAGAGAGAGTCTTCTCCAATTTTGCTGCTTGCAACAGCTAAAATGTTTGGTGAATAAAACTTCAAAAACATTGATTCTGCTTGGCATGTATCAATCATGAAGAATATATTGTGATACCTACAACAGCAAATATGAAATTTTAAAGAAGTAGACTTCCTCATTGCATTTTAAAATGTTACACAGAATTATTATTATAATTTTTTTTTTACTTCTATTAATATTTTAAAAAAATCAATAATTGGAAGATTTATTTATTTTTTTTATAATATTGAAGCTGGAAAAAAAAAGGAAAATTTGTAATAGAAAAATATATATATATATATATTTCTATTGACTTGATTTTCCACTTGATCACAGGTTAACACAATCTTTTACAATTTAATTAGTAAAAAAAAATTTGTATAAATTTCTATAAAATAATTTGTATATAAGAATTGAATAAAATGTAATTTTATACAATTCAGGAAGATCAAAAATTAAATAATATGTTATTTTACAGTTCTAGTTATTAAAAAATTAAAATTAATATTAGTAATATTTAAAAAAAAAAAAAAATGCAAGCAGACAACAATTTCCAATCTATCTTATTCAGATCAACAATTTATATTGATATATGTTTTTAAATGGCCAAATATTTTCAACAGTATAATTTTTTTTGTAGGATCAAAGTACAATTATAACAATGAATAAAATGTTTAAAAATCCCAAATATTATCCAAGAAATATTTGTACACTAATTTTAAGATAGTACTGCAATACTTACAAGGAAGAATTCATTGTTTATTTTATATCCATATTTAGAAAGCATTTTAAAAGTGATTAATGATTTACAATAAATTTAGCAATAATATGACAAACATATGAACAGCCAATGCCATTGTTGGAAGAATATTAAAGGATGCAAGTAGATCAAATTGATTTAGCATTCTACCTTCGTTTTTGCCACATTTGTTCAAAAGCATCAGCTAATTCAACGTTAGTAATTTCTTCTGAATCTTGAAACTTTAGAAAACCATCACCTCCATGCCCTAAGAAAGAATAAAACACAAATTAAAAATACTAATTTTTTCAATAAATAAATAAAATAACTCCATTTTCTGCTGTAAGATACTGTAATTCTTTTCCTCCCCAAATATTCCACATATGAAAATTATCAATCCTTCATAAAAAATTATATGAATAACAACAAAAAATAATAAAGGACATTCAAACCTTTATAGTAGTATATATATCATATTTAAACTGTTAAAATGATAAAATGGATCTAAATTTATAAGATTTTGCTAATAGAAAATACGTAATTTCATAAAATAGTTATAAATAAACTTTTAATCCAATTGCCTGTAGTATTTCAGATTTGTAAATTAAAAAAAAAATTGAAAAATTTGTTTTCCTCAGAAAACTGATCTTTATTACAATAAGTGTAGGAGATCATAAGCACAATTCAATAATCTCCACAAAAAGCGCAACTTTAATATTGCAAATGATTCCTAGCTTGAAAATTGAAAAACAAAAAGGAAATGTATTTATTGAAATTACAAAAAATATGACCCAAAAAAGGACCAGTTTAAAAATTTATCAGAAATATAAATTAATTTAAAAATATAAAATAGCTTATGAATAAAACACATGCTTAAAAAAAAAAAAAAAAAAAAAAAAAAAATGTAAACCAAGATTTATTTACAATGAGATTTATAAGCTGATGAAACTGATGAATTGATAGAATGTTAGCTTTACAATGTACAAAAAAAATTAATAAAAATAATAATCATAATAATAATTTTAAAGAGCAGACAGAAATTTAAGCGGTTTTAGAAAGATAATAAAATAACAGATTATCCACATATGATTTTTATTTCTGATTATAATATATATTTCTTTTGATCACCACAGTAAAAGGCACTTAAAAAAAAAAACTAACCTGTCATATATATCAAAATATTACTGTGTTCATCAGACAACAAGCGTTTGGATCTAGGAGTACTGTGAGCAAGGCGACCTGTTAACAGTCGGATAAAATTTTCTACAGTCACCTAAAATTAGCATATCAATGATTTAGTAATATATTAATATAAATATCTCATTAAAAAATTTGTACTTTTATTTTATAACTGCTTTGGCTAATTATGTAGTATGATAAAATGAATGATCATATTGTGAAGTTAAAATTATATATTAATTTAATGCAGATTCTTGTTTTCAGTTTTATGCTAGTATATTAATATATTAGAACTGGTAGTTCAGCTTTATCATCAAATAATCACGCTCAGAAGTTTTGATTTACTTGTTGTTTCTTGATAGTCACTAAAGTTCATCATAAATTATATTTAACTTAATGGAAAAGTTATCAATGAACACTTTCAGGAGTATTTGTAGTAAAAAATAAATTAAGCAGTTATGGAGTTCTGCTGAATGGTGGAATTAGAAACATTTTTTTATTACATTAATTCATAGCTTGTTGTATTTATGTTTTTAAGCAGTATGTGGAATAATTTTTTTGATGTTATAATAATGGCAACAGAAGAATTTCCAACAACTTTAAATTTTATGAAAAACAATCTCTTTATTATTTTATTGGCATTATTTATTGTAGCTAAATATATAGTAGTAAATATAAGATGAAAATCATCTAATTTGTCCTCAAAGCCAATATAACACATAAGTACCAAAAATTTTATAAAATTAAACAAATAATAAAATAACAGAAGAAAACTTACATCATAACCTCTGTAATCTACTTCTACATCATCCCCATAAACGTTGATGTGATGGTGAGCATTGTTGAACACAGTGGCTGCTTTTGGATTACGAGGATTGCATGCCATATCATCAGCAAGCATCAGAATAATGTGACTAGAAATATGTGATAGGATAACTATTATATGAAATACTTAAACTAAAAACTTTAACTCTGCACCTCACTCCTGTATCTAAGGCTATGTAAAAGTTGAGGATGACAAAATAATATAAAAAAATTAAAATATAATTTCACTTATGAAATAACAGAAACACATTAAAATTTAAATAGATAATCAAAAACAGTATGGTACTATATAATTAAAATAAATCAGAAATAGAACAAAAGTTATTGCAATATAGAAAAAAATTGCCATGGAATGGTAATATGATACAATCTGGTATACAGTAGCATTCAATCTATGGAGTTTAAAATAAACAAAATGTTAATAATTAAATAGAAGTAATGGGTGCAGATGATTCAATTAGCATTTTAAGGGTAAGGGTTTCTTGAGATAATTAATGACAATATCTTCTAAAAATTTTATTAAACTAATGATTTTAAAATTTGTAATTTATATGTTTATGTTACTTACTGAATGTAAAATTTTCTAGGAGATTTTATGCTATGATTCCTTTAGAGGAAAAGTAATTACATAATGAAATAGCACTGCCAAAATGTTGGGAAGAAACTATGATCACCTATACATATTATTTCCTCTCTAGAGAGAATTCTATTATTAATATGATTATGAAAATTTTTAATACTGCATTGCTATGGTTCCATTTTTTTGTCAGTTTTCTAATAGGCAGTTATTTAAGGTATTTTTGAGAAATGAAATTGGATATTGTTGTGTAGATGTCTATAGTATTTGCTTTGCCTATTGCCAAAATAGATGCATGTGCTTTAATACAAAATAATCTGATGAGATATTTTTGAATCAAAGATGGCAGATAAAGTCAATTGCTATCTATCTAAATTGATACATTATGATTACAGAAATTCTGAACAAAATAGTTTCTCCATCTTTTCTTTTTTTTTTTTTTATAATTTTCTTAAGAGAAAGACAAGTGTCAGATGTAATCATCCAAAGATGTTTGCGAAAGGATACAAAAGTTCATATCCATTCATTATGTTGATAAATTAACTTGATGTTAATTATCAACATAACTTAACTTGAACTTTTAACAAGATAAATGAACTTGATGTTAATTTAAAAAAAAAAAAAAAAAAAAAGAAAAAAAAAAGTACACTAATAAATTAAGGCATGGGAGTTCTAATATTATATATCAAATTTGGATCTCACTTAGCAGAGAAACTTAAATTATTCATACCTAGATTATTCACTTAAAAGAAAAAAAAAAAAAAAATCAATCAATTAAATTTAAAAAAAAAAAAAAAAAATAGCAAAAATTAAATGAATGGCTAACTGAAAACAGATTTGGGAATTCATGGGTTTTTGATTTATTTAAAAGGGCAGAGTGGTAATGGACAATTATATAATATGATAAAAAAAAAAGTACACCTTATTTATTTATTATTATTATTTGTAAACAGATGGGAAAAATCCATTTAAAAGTCTGCAAATTACTTCATTTTAGTTTTACAAAAGATAGAAATATGGAAATGTATTTTTATAAGGAATTGGGCTGTCTTCATATAGATCAACTCTCCAAGAGAATGGAATTTTATAATCAATACTAAAATATTCTCATTCAATACCATGATTTTTAAATGAGAAATAATGGTAAGTAGAACTTAAATAAGTAACAATTATACAGAAATAACCAATAAGATTTGTTTCATAAATTAATAGCAAATATCAAATTTGACATTGAATGCTCAAAATATATTCGTGATATTATGAACATTTTTATAAGTGTGTGATCTTTACATTTTGACATTTAAATGTTCAGAAATAAACTCAAATCAAAAATAAAAATAGTCAATTTAATTTTAAATGCATATGAATAATGGCACACAAGGAATTTTATTGAGAATAATCAGATTTTATTTTGATGATGAAATATATATTAAAAAATTTAAAATTATAAAAGTAATATTTAATAAAATTATAAAAATAAAATAATATTTAATGAAAAATAAATTTGACTCATATATAACTAAAATTTGATATTTATCAAACAAATTTTATTGGTTAATTTTTGATTAATTTATGGTTTTTGAAATACAAATTAAGCTATTTATTTTTTAAATGTTACTTTCAATTAAATCTCATATAATTATAAAATTTGATGTTAAGTAACCGACTGATACTTGATAAATCTGACAACTTTTTAGTAAATAACTTCCTGTCTCATTAGTTGACCTTTATGTATTATTTTAAAGTTTTATCAATTTATCTTATTTTGTAAATAAACATAAACAATTAAATTATTTAATATCTTACCTGTCCGAATTCCAAGTCTTTTAACGCTGCGGTAAATAGATAAGACATTTGCAACATGCCGGTAATTAAACCAGAATCTTGATGTGCAAACCAAAACTGCCCAGTTATTTGTATGTCCACTTTGAAAAAAGTCTCCGATTTGCTCTTCTGGTGATGCCTGAAATTAAGGTTGTGAATTTAAATAAAAATAGAAATCAACTACTATTTTTAAATTATTAATATATAAAATAAATTCTTACGGATGCAATGTAAAATAAAAATCCCAGTAGAACTGAAAAGGCAAATAAAGTCTTGGAAAAATGAAGATAAAAAGCCATGCTTTTTAATATTTTAAAATATTATTATATTTAAATCCCATATGTCATTCGTTCATATAATTACTATAAGTCATTATTTTGTGTATCAAGAATATTTGTTTACGATTTTCGTCACACCGTACGCCGCCATATTTTTGAATGCATGGTAGAAGTATTTTTCCTATTTATACAGATTTTTTTCTTTATTGTTATTAACATTGCTATTCTTTATTACATTAAGATGAATTAAAAAAACAAAAGCTTCTTAAGTCTTAATTATTGCATTCATATCTTATTAAAATTTATTCTCAAATAGTACTTTCCTTAAAACAATTATTACAGGAAATTGATTATTTTACGAAACCAAATTTAGGATTGAAAATCGAATGGGGAATTAAATCAAGAAAATTTTTTGACATAAAAAATAAAGCTAAAATTTAAACCCTAACTAATTTTCTAAAAACTATTGTGTACCTTTTTGATAAAAACAAAAAATTTGTCACAAACAAATTGAAGATAAAAGCAAAAAACAAAAGATTATCCAACAGGAAGAGTTAAAGACATAACAAAATTTTCAAAAGTAACAACATCAACAGTCCCTTTAAACGAAATTTTAAATTTTGAAAACGTCTATAAAAAAAAAAAAAAAAAAAAAAAAATGAAAATATATTTCTTTTGACAAAATTTATATTTGTTCAAAACATCTCGTGTTTTCTTCCTCGTTTAACCGAAAATTCGAACAATATTATGAAAGGAATACTAATCACTTATATTTAAGATGCATAGTAAAATAAAATAGTTTTTATTTATGTGTACAAAAGCAAACATTGCGTATTAAAGTGATATATGGAAACTTATTAGTAGGTGGCCTTATTATTTTATTAGTTTTGCAAAAATTATCAGTCAATGGTGCTTTTATATCAAACATATCCGTAATATTTGATTGAGGAAAAAAATAATTTTTTTTTGTACTATTAATACAAAGACCGTCAGATTACAAAAGTCATTTTTAATAAACACGCATTCTAGTGTTTTGTCGATTGCTTATACCTTATATTACAGTGCTGCCATCAAGTTCGGTAAAAGGAATTAACATAATCTAAAATGAAATAGCATATCACGAGTTAAAAATTATTTTGACTAACAGATTTGAAAAATAAAACCAATTATTTTAGTGAGGAACTTTATGCTCTTCATGTGAAACTTTAGAAGTAACTGTCCCATATTTGTATATCATGTGATGTAAGACTCTGAAAACATCCGCCAAATTGGCGATATGTATGTGAGAAAGATATTTGCAATCGTTGTCAATTTACCCCTCGAGTCTTCTCGAATGTTTGAAAAAAGTGACTCCGGCAACGAATCTGAGTATGCATGTACCTTCTACAAGCTGTTGGAACACGTTAGCACTTAGGCTATGAATGGGACATATTTTTTATAGATTTTTATTTATTTATTTATTTATTTTTTATTGACAATAACACAATATTTTATTTGATTCAATAATTCTTTTTTTCTTGGCAAAAACAAACGTCGTATATTTTGTATGAACAACATCTGCATCGATTAGGAACGTAACGACGGTTTCTGTGATTGGCGCCATAAACTTTTATGTAGAGCAGATATGTACTGACTTAACTTACCATGAGCAACACTCAAAATTTTATTTAAAAGTTCGAAAATTATTGAACACATATACATTTTTTTCCTTATATGTTTTTACTTTTTCATTGGCTGAACAGACCCATAGTCAGGCCAAGGCAGTCTGCCTACTGGCAGATGAGACAGAATATGTTTTATTTTTAACGGGGGTAGGATTGTCAGCCGTACGCCCAACTATCTACATTCATATGAGACTGGGCCTACGGTTTAAAGTGGGATTCCGAACCACTGCAAATATCCATGGCATCACCGGGGCTCGAACCCGAAACCTGTGGCATTGAGCTCCATAGCGTTAATCACCCAGCTATATCAGGCCTCGTCGTTTGTTATATGACGCATCAAATTAAAAAGAATAATACACTTTGCTTTTTACTTTTTACCCCTTACACTTTTTACTTTACCTTTTTACACTTTTAATACACTTTAATACATTTCCTTTCTTTATATTTCTTCTTCTTCATTGGCTCAACAGCCCCATGGTTAGGCCAAGGCCGTCTGCCTAATGGCAGATGAAACAGGAAATTTTTTTTAACGGGTAGGGTTTTCAGCCCTACGCCTAACGCTCTACAGTCATATTAAACAGGGATCAACGGTTTTAAATCGAATTCCGCACCTTTACAAACATCCATGACACTGTCGGGATTCGAACACGAAGCCTGTGGCATCGAGTACCAAAGTGCTAAATATAAGTCTACAACATTGAAAAAAAAGGAGCATACAGTAATTTTCTTATTGATAATTGTTTTAACAATTATTAAAGAAATATTTGAATAAAAAAAATGACTTTATTTTTTTATAAAGGAAACATTTTAAATTTTTATAATATTCCTTTTATATTAAAAATTATTTCATTTTGTAATAAACATTTTGTTCTATTCGCTTCATCTAAAAATAAAAGATAAAAGATTCTTTTAAAATCTTTTTTAATTAGAAACTAATACATTATAAAAACTAAATAAATTTACTGATAAGATATGATTCATGACATGATTAAAGATATGATTCATGACATGAAAAAATCGAAATAAATGAAAAATTTACACTAAATCTAGAAATAGAACTATGCATGAACTACGGATAATTAGTGAAAAATTACGTATAAGTATTAATTGATATTTATAATAGAAAAATTTTTTGAAATCTTTTCTGAAGTTTATTGTCCTCGTTTTCATTTTAATGTTTGTAATAGGAGTGATTTACCTTCTACGATTTTAAGAGTCATATTTTTTAAATAAATATGGTGATGCTGTGGCTGGTCAACCAGATTGTAACTGGCTGTTGTTGGGTTCAGATACTTGAGACACAGGTTTAAGAACTCACAGCTTTATTGCACAGACACCGCACACATACAATTAATGGCATACAATATTTAACATATTCCAAGACAAATAATTATAGATTCGCGGAAGGACGCCACTTCTAAGCCGAAAACCCGAAACTAGATTACGCGCAGTGTGAGCGAAAATACTTCTTCTCCGGGTAAGAGTTTGTAGGCCAACCAACCATTTCTCTCCACAAACCACAGGAAACGCTTTTTGTCAATGCGTAGGAAGAAACATGGTTATAGTGACAAAATTTTGAGAAGTAAACAATGATTTAAAAAAAAACATTTTTGTAATAATGCTGTTTTCTAATACCTGTCATTTTGACCCGATGTCGTTTACCACTTCAACTGAAGATATGTAACAGATTCAACGCTATTTACAGAATAATACTGTTTGGTTTTGTCCCTCGACGGTCATTTTTGCACATTGTGAGGTAATTAGACCGGGACTACAGTTTAACGTGGATTCAGAACCACTCACTAACATCCATGCCACCTGCCAGGACTCGAACTTGAAGCCTGGGTACAAAAGGCCAGAGCACTAGCCAATTGGCCATCAGAAGGAAGCCGGAACACTACTGAGAGGAGGCTTCGATATTGTATTCATATTATGGCGCTATAATTTAGAATGAACACTCTTTAAGTGGCATCTGGTGATTCCACAATCCTCTTCTAGTCTTTCCATATCAATGTGTTTTATCTTGTCCATCGTATACGAGATTATTTAATTTGGCATCGCTTGCCCCATGTCAAATCAAGCTCTTTTAGATCGGAAGCTCACTATATTACCCCTTAGACCAGTCCAGCCAATCTCCAAGATATTAGAAAAGAAGCTTTTAAACATTAACACATGTTTATATATTTATTTATATTAATTTTTAATTGTAATATTTTCCACTCTAAATTGAAATTTTAATTTCTTTTGTTAATTTTTTTAAAATTGTGTATTCTTTAATATCTCTTTTTTGTGAAATTTTTCGTTAAATAGTTTTTTTCAATAAGTTAAATTAATTTACGAAAGAATTTATAATGTATTTAATGTAAAAGTGCAGTAAAGAATTACGTAGTAAAAAATCTGTCGATATATATGTACTTAAGAAACTAAAATAAAAACAAATACTAACCAAAAAACACAAAAACACTTGAAAGACTTCTGCGAGTACTTAAAAGGATTACGTGACTTGCAAGAATACACAAAAAGACGAAAAGCCTTGGGTAACTGAATTAGATTCCAATAATGTTTTCTCTGAATTAAAAGGGACAACTATAGAATACGGAATGAACTATTTTTATCCTTTCCAACATTAACGTAACTTTTCCAATAACATATTTCTGATAGTTCTTAGTATTCTTTATTTTAATTAATCTATATAAATTAGCATTAATATATATATATATATATATATATATATATATATATATATAGTGTCTTAGAATTATTGAATATATTACAAAAGTATGTAAAAAAAAAAAACGTCTTCCGTAGTTACGTTTTTTAGGTTGGTGAAAATAAACATAAATCTTTTGGCAAGCATCTCTAGAGTTATGGAATTATAAGAAGTTGTGTTCCAATAATATTCAATGAAATACAATTCCTGTAAATTAGTAAAAGGTATCTAACATAAGTCATATTTCCCATAAACTCACAAAAAAATCCCATAGAATAAATCAGAGAGCAGTCATTTAGAATTCCATAATTTTTCATGTCATATGAGTAACCATAGAAATTCAAATCAGAAATTTACTGTCGTTTATAATTACATTGTAGGTGAATAATGGTATTTTAAATTTATTTCTTCTATCATTTTAACATTAATTTATAAACATGCCGAATAATATTCAGACACCGTATACTTAATCGATCATTAAACTATATTTTCTCTTAAAATTAATCATTCCTTTGTTAGAAAGGTTTGGTTTGTCGCTCTACGGTCATCTTGTGCTCCCTTTTTAGACTAATGGGACCTACAATTGACCTAAAGTGGATTTCGAACCATTACAAACATCCATGGCACCTACGGGACTCGAAATTTGTTGAGATACCTCTTCCTGTTAAGGACAATTTGAGGTATATTATTAATATTCATGTCGAAGATCAGTGGGAATCATTTTCCACTGATCTATGCCACTGACAGCCCACCGATAAACGGAGAAGGGAGGGCATTACCTTTGTGGAGAACTTTTAAAGTGAAACTGAAAATCCCATCGCCACCTGACTATCGATGCAAAACGTTTTGCGCAAGTCGTCACAATCTTCATCGAGTCTCTCATTTCTGGAAAGCAGTGCCTGGAAAGGACACAGCCAGAGGATTCGAACCTCAGCCCTGCTGCACAATAGCTGCCCACGTTACCAAAGGTAATAGAACCATGATATACTTTGACTTAGTTTGGTTTGTTGCTGTACGGTCATCTAGTGCGCACTTTAGGCTAATTAGACCAGGATTTGCACTTTAACGTGGATTAAGAACCACCAACAAATATCCATGCCACCGTCAGGAATCAAACCTGAAGTCTTCGGTTCCAACGGCCAGAGTTCTAGCCGGTTGGCCATCAGGCCGCTGTGATATACTTTGAAGTCCCTGTAAAAAAAAAAAAAAAAGAATTAATATATGTAAAATTCACGCCTTTTTTTTTTTTTTCCAAATACAAGTGAGCCTTCTATTTCAGTTATGTGTGCCACGAAAAGCTCACAAACGGGAGATGAGGGGTGCGCCTTGCCTTCTGTAAGGACGTTTAGGACAACTACCCCTCATTTTAATGGCATGCGGTGGAAAGGCATGCAATCTCTCAGGCAGCCTGATTATCGACGCAAGATACTCCCAATCGCCGTATACACATTGTCCCAATCGCCGTCGAGTCTGTTTCTGAAAGCAGATACTGTAATGGACACCGATATTTGATTTGGTTTCCAGCTCTACGGTCATTTTGTGCACACTTAAGGCTAATTAGAATTCGGAACTACTAACAAACATCCATGCTACCTACAGGATTTGAACCTGAAGCCTGTGATACCAAAAGCCAGTGGACGTCGATAATAAAAAATTCTCACAATCACCATCGAGTGTTTTCGTTTCTGAAAAACTTTACTGCAATGGAAGAAAAAATAACGTTGCCCCAATCGCCATCGAGTGCCATAGTTTGTGAAAGCAATTAGTGCAACGGACGCCGACAATAACGCTAACTGCGCACTGACAAGAGTCGGTCAATTAATGCCATTAAGTTTATCAGTTTCGTGGTTTATCCGGAGTTTACTCGTGCTTTATCTGGTAAGAAAATTCTGTTTTCTGTTAAAATGACAACAGTACGTTAAAATATACGACAAGTATTTAACTACAACTGTAACTCTTATAGACAGAAAATTCTGTTTTCTCTTATTGTAGATGACACGGAGATCCTTGGCCGCGTAGTGGCCACTAGCTCCTTCACTGTAAAATGTTGAAACATAGCGGTGGTCTCATGCCCTTTGAGTTAATAGAAAAATAGATAATATAATGCCCTTTTAAAAGATTTATTTATTTAAAAAAAAAGATTTATTTATTTAATAAAATTAAAAATTCAAATGTTTTTCTGTTATTTATTCTTTTTATTTTTAAATAAGAATATGCTTGTTACAGGGAAATCTGCTTACCAAAGTCCGGCGGTGCAGTGTAACTCAAATGTTTCATCTTGTGTTATTGTAACTTTCATATATTTAAGTTTCTTTGTCTACCATTACCAAGCCTGCATAGTAACTTTGATGTTTTATCCGATTTGTTTCATATTAGTAAAATAATAACAGCGGGTATTTTATTTTACTGAAGATTAAAGTATTCAAAATTTTTTAGATGCAATTCAATAATATGAGAGTTGAAATGTATATCAACAAATAAATATTTAATTATTCAATTCAAAACAATTAAGTAATAAAAATCCATAGGTTATCAATGAATAGGTGATGAGTTTTTTTTTTCAAAATATAAAATACATGTGGATGTTTTAACTTTTAAGAAATATTTAGTTTTTTACTCGATTAAATATATATTAGATATTATTTTACTCAAATATTTAGATTTGATAAGGGCGAAATAAAAATTAATAGTACTGCCGCATAAATACGTTTTAATGGAAATAATTTTTTTTTAAATTATAGGTTTAAAATCTGAGAGTTATTATAAATTAGATACAGGTTTTTCAAATTTTTATTAATTAAATTCGCGTAGATCGACAGTTCTGCTATATTACTTTTAGTTTATTTTCTCAAATACTAATTTTGTTCGATTTACATGAAATACATCGTCTTTCCTTCCAACCTATCCTTCTCTTCTCCCCTCCCTTAATCATATTGTTGCCTGATGGCCATTGGCTAACGCGCTGGCCTTTCGTGCTTCAGGTTCGAATCTTGGCGGCGGCATGGATGTTTATGAATGGTTAGGAATCCACATTAAACTATAGGTTCCGGTCTAATTAGCCCAATGTGTGCAAAAAATAACCGCAGAGCGATAAACCAAACCGCCCTCCCTTTTGGAGTCACGTCTCACAATTTGAGAACCAATGATGTAATAAAGCTTAATAGTCACTTTTAATTAATTTTCCAAGATTTCTCTTAATTTATAATTTAATTTTTATATATGTAAAATCTTTACATATTCGAAAGTTCCTTAAAGAATTTTAAACCTAGATGATAATGATTTGCATACATCTTTACAAAGCATTATTTTATATTTTAGAGCAGGGGCCTCCAAACCTTTACTGTCGCGGGCCAAAAATTGAAAAAAAAAAAAAGTTTGGCGGGCAAAAAAAAAATCTTGCTAAAATTTTAAAAACAATATACAAGTATTGCAATTTAAATATTTTAATGAGCAGAATGAAATCGAGATTTCATTTTTAAAAAGTTCCTTATTGTGAGCTTCTCACTTCGAACCTCACTATAAGAAATCACAAATGCTCATCTGTCAGTCTACTTCTAAAAAAATTATTTCCAAGATTCATAGTTGAAAACACTTGTTCACATATATAAGATGAAGCAAACACAGCACTGATTTTCTGGCCGTGAGATATTGAATTTGGGAAACCTACTTTCGATATTGATTTGTAAAAACTCTAACTTTGGCATATTTAGAAACAACTGCTTGAGATGATTGTTAGAATGTAACTCAATTAATTTAACTTGCAAATCCTTTCCGATTGAAGCTGTCTGTGCTTGCTATTTCCGTCGATTTAGGTTTTGTAGAACATAAATACAGAAAGTAAAAGATCATCAGTCCTTTGAAAAAGGAAGAAAAAAAAATAATATTTAATCAAAGTAGAAAAGGAGATGGATATATAATGTATAAATTTATATTTCTTTTTAGTTTGCCTCGGAGTGGAAAATTAAAATTCTATCCGCGGGCCGGATAGAATTTTCCGGCGGGCCGTAGTTTGGAGACCCTTGTTTTAGAGTGTTTGTTTATATAACAAGTTCTTTATTTAAAAAAAAAATTAGCACATGCGCACGCAAATAAATTCTTTCAATTATCTACTGTAAATAACATCTCTTTTTCTACTTTTCTAGAAATTTTTGGTTTCAACATTGCAAAAATTAAATAATAATAGCAATAATACAACAATTCTTAATGCTCTTAATATATGTATATATATATATATATATATATATATGTATATAATATATTTTTCCATAAGAAAATTTGTGCTAAATAGACAGAATTAGGCTTAAAAAGTTATAGAATAAAATATTTTTTGAGTTAATTTCTCAAAAAAAAAAAAAAAAAAAAAGCCTTTATTAAGTGAAAGATATTAATTAACTTTTTAACAACTGGATGAAAAATATTATTTATTTCTTCGTCTTCATTGCCGCAACAGCGTCATGGGGGCCAACGCCGTCTGCCAGATTTCGAGACAGGAGATGTTTCTTTTACAGGGTAGGGTTGTCAGCCCTATACCAAATTCTCTACAGTCATATGAGACTGGGACCTATGGTTTAAAGTGGATTCCGAACCACTTCAAACGTCCATGGCACCGCCGCGGATCGAACCCGAAACCTGTGGCACTCAGCGCCAGAGCGCTAATCACTCGGCCATCAGGCACGTCATTTGTTATATGGCATCCAATTTAAAAGAATAAACCCTTAATCTTCATTTCAAAATTTCATATGATGAAGCAAGGTACTTCCTGAAACTTACTTTCCAGGAAGTTCCTCTTGTTTCCAAATGAATGAAGATTATACATATATATATAGCATATGTATATTATACTTGTAATATTACTTATTTATGTTACATAATTGCTTCATTTTCATTATAACTGTGCACCATTAAATTATTTATGATGCTTTAAATTTTTTTTTCTTCCAGCGTGATAAAGTAATTAGTTTAAACCATTTAGTTTGTTTAGAAAAAAATTAGTTTTTTTTTTTTATTTGTGTTAAATATTATTTAAAGGTTGCTTATTAACTCTTTAAAAGGTGGCTTATTAAGAAGGAAAATAAACATATGTAATATTCCTTTTAAAAAAAGTTTCAATAAAAATTCAGATACTATCATGCTTAATTCGTTATGTATAAAGTTTTTCTTTCTAATGCAGCTGGCAAACACAGACAGTTTGGTCTTTGGATGCCTTAAGGCAAGTGCTGCAGAGACGCACTTTGCATTACCCAGGGGGCGCGTGTAAATTGAAGATAAGCCACGGACGCGGAGTAACAATGCCCCCGCAGAGCTCTACGATCCTATTAGACCGGGACCTACTTTTAAAGTGGATTCCGAACCACTACAAACAACCATGGCACCGCCTGGACTCGAACCCGAAAACCTGTAGTACCGAGCGCCAGAGCGGTAGCCACTCGGCCATTCAGGCCCCTTAAGTATAAAGTAAAATAATAATAATAATAATAATAATAATAATAATAATAATAATAATAATAATAATAATAATAATAATAATAATTATTATTATTATTATTATTATTATTATTATTATTATTATTATGATAATAATAATAATAATGAAGTCTTAAAATAAAGTCAAAACTACACAAACATATTTAATTAAAAAAATTCAGACTATCTGAGCATATATTTAACATATGAAATGAGAAATGTTGAACAGTTGCCACCCAAGAGGTTGACATCGATCTCTGGGGATCGATATGACATTGCTAAAGGTCAGTTAGGTGTGTCAAACAGGTGTCCATTTGGGATCAGGAAACTATAGAAACATAATGACAAACATAAACAAATGGTAGAATCAGCTTACAATTTTTTTTTTTTATTTTTATAAATATTAGAAATATTATTATTAGTAGTATATTTAAATAAAATGCTATACTTTAAATATTATTTATCTCTTCTATCGAATATATCATTTTAAGTTAATTAAAAGTCCATCAAAAATATAGCTAAATATATATATATCAAACCGTATAGCTTTATTTCATCATCATCAGTGGCGCAACAGCCCCATAGTGGGCCAAGGCCTGCTGCCTACTGGCAGATTTCGAGACAGGAGATGTTTTATTTTTACGAGGTAGAGTTGTCAGCCCTACGCCCAACGCTCTACAGTCATATTAGACTGGGACCTACTGTTTAAAGTGGATTCCGAACCACTACAATCGTCCATGGCACCGAGCGCCAGAGCACTAGTCACTCGTCCAGCAGGCCCCATAAGTTATTTTAATAATTTATACTAAATCATACGTACAATAGTCTAAAAACTCACACAACCATTTTTTTTTTTTTCAGTGTCTTGTTATATATGAACAGTAAAACAGCAAATGTAGATAAAAAGTCAAAGTTTTCTTAAAACATTTGGCAACCGCTAAATAAGACGATATTTCAAATAACATTTTATTGCAAGGAATTATCCTAGTTCTCCTAATGTGCGATAGGATAATGTACATCAAGGATTCCATTGGTTGCTAACGGGCACCGTTGTTTTTACGTGTGCCTTCTGCTGTGCGATCATGAGAAAAAAAAAAATTATTTAAGCTTTCAATAAAATATGTAACTTTTTTTATAGTTAGTACTTAATTAGAGAAATATATGCGGATTTGTTTATAATTTTATATGTATCATTTTAACTGGGCTTACCAGAATCCCGCTTAACCTGGATGGTCCTAGTTTGAAGGCGCGCCTTCCTGTATGCCATTTTACCCCAGTTATTTGTTAAAAATCAAAAATGTCAAATATACAAGCATTAAAAATAATAATTTTTAATGTACTACTGTATTGTATGCGACTGTTCAAAGATGGCACCATGAACAGAACGTAAATATTTATAGAGTTATTTACCAATAGGAATCCTTAGAATCTTCAGTTAATTGAGGAAATAAAAATTGAATAATTGTATAAAAATTAAAAAATTTAATAATAATTGAAAATTGGATTATTTAAACTTGGAACTGCAGGGGCGATACAAATATATGGCTTTAAGGATAAGATCATTTGAAAATTTGGTGAGTCATTTGAAACTCATCGGCGAGTCATCATTATGCTAGTTTTGTGGATATCACATCTGCAGATGAAGTCAACTTGTACATTTCCTAAATATAAAAAAAAAAGTATAGGCTAAACTGAAATTGACTTGTTCTCATTTATTATCAACCTTAATTACTTCAGGACCAGTTTGAAAAATGATGTCACCAGTATATTTTATTATCGAGTCAGTATTCTATTTTTCCATCAATCAAGTTTTATTGATCGATTAATCAAGTTTAAATAAAACGATTTTCCATTTGTCAAGTAAATGCTTTTACCAAAACAGCTGCATACATTGCAGAATTTATTCGAACAAGGACGAAAGAACTGGAGCTGGAAAACTTGAATCTTAAAAATGGAATTGTCTTAAAAATAATAAGTATATTGCATAAATTAAATGCATTCTATGAGAAATCTAGAATTTAGTAGTAGAGATACAAATCTCCATTCTTGAAAAGAGAGTATCATGTAAGACAAAATCGTTGTTTGGTTCTACATTTGTTGTATGAATCGTTGTTTTCAACAATGAATTTCATAAAATTAAAGTACAGATCTCGATTTAGGGATGAACATATGAACTATAGAATGTAGTCTGCAATTACAGACTGGGAAGACAGTCTATCACCTATAAATGTGCGTTATCACATGGTTAGTAAATAAACTGCATATTACAAGTTACCTTTCGAAATACAATTCATTACAAAGAAATATATGAATGCTTCCTATACGAGTATTACACTCATGTCCATAAATTAAGGATAATGAAGTTCAGGCAAAGAAAGAGACAGAAGCAAAACAAATTTGACTTATTTGTAAAGTCTATCTATTAAACCAAAGGTAAAGAGCAAAAAAGATGCTATATGTTTGACATAATTAATAAAAATTGCGATTTTTACTCCCTGGAGCAAATTTCAAAAAAAGAACCTATTTACAAAAAACAGTATAACATGGTTAGTATGATGGTTAATGTCTCCCGGACGATGCAATACAGGTCTTACAACGCCTAGGCATGCTGAGTATCAAATTATCAATCTGTTCTTGGGGAATATTACACCACTCATAAAGCAATGGGTACGTCCACATTCCAGTCGTCCGATAATTCTACCACGTAAAAAATCATCCAAATGCTTCCTTTGTGCCATAACTATGCGGTTATTGCATTGAAAGGCTTTTAAAGCGCTTGCGAACAATTTTACTTCTTTGCCACCGTTCCTTATATACCCCTCTCTTACACTCTCGTCATTGTGACGCACTATCCGCGCCCTCTGGTGGTTTCCTGTAATTTGTATATTCTTCTTCAAGATGTGTGTTATAATTCTACGGGTGAAATTTTTTTTATTTTAGAGTTCAATTTCTGTGGATTCTGAATTATCCTTAATTTATGGACATGAGTGTAAATTAAAATGATACAATGTATTCTGCCTGAAAAGTCTCGTTGATTGAGTTCAAACAAGAGCAAGTGGTATATTTTACGTTTCTGTTTATAGAATTCTTTCATTTTTTGTGTAAATAATATTGCTCCAGTAAGGGAAAGACTGGGTACTATAACTTACTTGATGAATAATTCTATTCTACCATACAAAATGCAGCAAATAAAGGCATAGCAGTAATCGTATTCATGAAAGCCATTTAAAAATATTATACAAAGGATAAAATTTAACGTTCAGTGGTCACTTATTTAAGTTAAGTGCCAAAAAAAAAAAAAAAAAAAAATCAAAAGTGCAACTTTTGAAGTAGGCCAGTACGTAGGACAAAATACATAAAACATAACTAAATAATATATTTTTCAAAATTTATTTTAATTCTTCAATCAGTTTTTCAAACTTATAGATACAAAATTGGGTATTTATATTGAGAAGTTATGTTAATTCATTCAAATTTTGGGGTCAGTCTCTTGAATACTTCGAAACCAATTTGACTTCGCCATTAGGGTCGAATCCGCTGCAAGCTTCGTGGGCGCAATCTTTGCAAATGGTGCAAAAATGCATCCATCTGTAGTTGGCATCCAAACAAGTTGTTTCACAAGTTACCTGAGTCGCAAAAAAATGTGAAGCACACAAGGAATAAAAATTCAAGCTGTTATTTCAAGCATTCATTTATCCGTCGAAAACCCCAAATAATTATATTTAAAAAAAAGGTTATTTAATTATTTTTACTATAGAAATTCATATGCACTGAGTATTGCTAATATTTACAACACGTTAATATCAAATCATTACATATAAATTTAAGTAAATTCATTAGTGCAAATTTTTTAAATATTTTAAGATGTGGAGGTTTTGTGGTTCTTAAAACCACCAAGGAACTCCGTAACCGGTACGCCCGTTGCCCATCATTACATATAGAATTGATGTTAATCACATATAGAACTTGACAGTAAAATTTATGTCTATTTATCTTCTTCAATGGCGCAAACAGCCCCATGTTTTGGCCAAAGCCATCTACCTATTGGCAGATTTCAAGACATGAGATGTTTTTCTTTTTACGGGGTTGGGATGTTAGCCCTACGTCTAACGTTTACAGTCATGTTAGAGTAGGATCTACGGTTTAAAGTGGATTCGAACTACTACAAACACCCATGACACCCAGTGCCAGAGCGCTATACACTCGGCCCTCATGCCCATGCCTATTTATCGGTTTCTTTAATTTAATTTATTCTATTGCAATTTGGTAAAGGAAAATAATTCTTATAGAATAAAATGCCCAATTGTGTAATTCTTTGTTCTAGTTTAAAATAATTTTCGCCATAGTCATATATTCGCCATAATCGCTGCAGTCATATATCTATAAGGTTTCTTAATGTTTTGAACTTAATTAAAGCTTAAGGAAAGCTTTTTATTTTCTTTTGGGTATGCTTAAGGGCTTAAAATGATAAAAAAAAAATCACGGACGACGACATATAAACTGAGTAAATTAAGGATTTGAAAAAATTGAAAATTTCAATGAAATTTAGTTACATTTAGTTAGTGTCGTCTAAAAGGAAATAGGAAGTAAAATAGTATGCTTTGAATTACATGGGTAACGAAAATTGCTAGGATGTTAATTACAGTTATAGAGAATAAAAAATATTGGCTTAAAATTATTAATATGATTACTAAATGACTGATTTGAAATAATAAATGATGTTTTATTACAGATTTTATTGTTATTGATTAAATGTTTTCAAAAAATAACACCTAAGGGTTTTTTTTTTTTTAATGCAGCTGGCAAACACAGACAGCTTGGTCGCCTTAAGGCAAATGCTGCACAGACGTACTCACTTCGCATTACCCAGGGGCGCGTGTAACTAGAAGATTAGCCACGGACGCGGGTAACAATGCCCCCGCAACGCTCTACGATCTTATTAGGACCGGGACCTACTTTTTAAAGGGATTCCGAACCACTACAAACAACCATGTCACCGCCGGAACTCGAACCCGAAACCAAAACCTGTGGCACCGAGCGCTAGCCACTCGGCCATTCAGGACTTAAGGCAAGCGCTGCACAGACGTTACTCACTTTGCATTACCCAGGGGGCGCGTGTAACTTGAAGATACGGACGCGGAGTAACAATGCCCCCGCAACGCTCTACGATCCTATTAGGACAGGGACCTACGGCTTAAAGTGGATTCGAACCACTACAAGCATCCATGTCACCGCCGGGGCTCGAACCCGAAACCTGTGGTACCGAACGCCAGAGCGCTAGCCACTCGGCCATTCAGGCCCCTCACCTAAGGTAATAGTTTTAAAAATGGGATACGCGTACCCTAGAAGGTATGCAAGACATAGGCTCATGATCACATGAGAATATGTTTGGTTTCAATAGCACCTGGTTTTTTTCCTCAACGGTAATTACTTTATTTGATGGAAATTTTCCAAGTTTTCTTCAACTCAACAAGCACATTTGGGCCAGTAACGATTGAAATTTTTCACCGAAAGCCCATGGCATCCCATAACCACCCGTGGTTGTATTTTTGGTATAAATAAGTGCATCTAATGCAATGTAAAAAGAATATTATTTTACGAAAAATAAAATATGTATAACATTTTGATGTACATAATAAGCACAAATTGTGTCTCTTTCTTTTAATTTTTTTTTTTAAAAGAAACTTCATACCGTTTATGACCTTGAGATAAGATTTATTGATTTTTAGATAACATTTTTTTTTCTTCTAATGCAGCTGGCAAATAGACCGTGATCTTTCACCATAAGGGTTGCACTGATGTTACTCACTTCGCATTACCTAGGAGGCGCATGTAACTTGATGGTAAGGCACGCAGTAACAATGCCCCCGCAGTGCTCTACGATCTACTAGGACCGGGACCTAAGGCTTAAAAGTGGATTCCGAACCACTACAACACCCATGGGCAAAACCGGGATTTGAACCCGATACCCTGTGGTACCGAACGCCAGAGCGCTAGCCATTCGGCCATCAGGTTCCCTTTTAGGTAACATTACTAAGAATATTTGATGAAATGAAAGAAGGTATATTGTCCGTTAAAATTTAAGGCAAATTTAAATTCTGTTTGTCGTGTGGAAGAAAACCAGGAAAACATCCACAGATTCTCACAGATTCCCTAGTGAATTGTTTAAAACATTCTGAGTAACTCTGAAGATCTACAAAGCAGTTTTTGAGACTTTCATTTCATGCAGTCGTTTTTTTCTCAAGGCAATGACGGCCGTCTATGAGTCTTGGTGTTTTTGCATATTAGCTTTCGCTCTCTTTTCCACTTGTCCTGTGTCATTGAAATTTGAAGTGTTAAAAATACATTATTTATTATAATGTTTAAAAATATATGAGAATCTATAATTTTATAATAACTATTTTTGATCATTATTAAAAATATCTCTCGCAGTGAAATTAAAACGTAGTATGTAATAAATTGATTTATATGATCTACACAATCCCATTCCTTTCCCGAATAACATTATATCTTAAGTAATTAAAATTAGAATGTTAAAATAATTTCTCATCAATATTCATAAGAATAAAAAAAATTCCAAAATCTGTTTTGAAATTTTTTTTTTAATGATATGAATAATTAGTCACCTGTAAATGTATATTACAGTAAATTCAAAGCAATCTAAAAAAGTATTTCATTATAATTCCAAAAACTCGACAAAATTACATTTGAAAATTTTTTCCTCTCGAAAACTTCAGAATTATTCAAAACATTTTCTAAGTAATTTTGACGATCCGCAAAATAGTTTTCTGACCTTAATTCATTTTATATATTTGGGAATTCATACTCCCACACTATATCATTAATTTAAAATTAATGCTTTTGTGTATAAAAATCCGATAAAATTAAATTTAAAATGGTCTTTTTCGTCTTTTAAACCATTTCCAAACAATTTTTGAAATTCATAGAAATTTGAGTAGTTTTTAATTTATTTTGTTTTAAAGTGTTTTTTTTTATTGGGGTTTTGTTTATTTTGTTTTACATTCGGCCTATTTTGAAAATCCTATTTAACTAAAATTAATATTTTTGTTGATAATATGTAAAAATAAAATTCAATTTCAAATGAAATATTTTCTGATAAGAAGGAAAAAATTTCATTTGAATTAAAAGATAGTTGAAAATAGGAATAAAAAGAAAAATTAATAAATGTTCCATAATCTTAATGCTGTTGATTATTTTTTGAACTTAATGAATAACGCAATGCAATTTAACCATAGGAAAATGTTTCCTTTATTATTTCTTTGGTACCCAAGAATCTTTGAATAACTTTATCAGATCCAAAAATGGGGTTAGAACTTGGAAGCATTCTTTACCAAGAACAAAAGATAATTCTTTTAACCTAGTTTTCATCATTCTGTTTTTGTTCGAAATCAGAATCACGTTTCATTTCATCTTCACAAAAAGATTCACCAGCAAGTTTCTGAAATTTTCTATAAACAGAATCATTTGAGTCAGTGAGTCGGTCAGCACAACTGAAGCGAACTGACTGTATCGTCTGCTGAGATGGTCGAGCATGCGCAACGAACCGCGATCGATTTAATGCGGTCTCTATGACGACGAACACCGCTATCTGTCATGGCCGTGACGAAAATGAATTTCAAGGACGAATGTTATTTATTTTTCTATCCACCGGAATTTCTATGGGTGAACACGGATTAATTTGCGCGAAAAACGAAATATGTCGAGCAATCCAGACTCGAATTTTCTGAATGGTTATCTTATTGTGGCAGCTGGTATCCATCCAGTGTTCCTTACCGCTACTGAGAGAACACGTGAAATTAGAACGTCCTCCGCATGTGCTGACACTGCGGAACTGTTAATATGCGTTCGACTTTACCCTTCACGTTCGATTTTGTTCCAAAAAACTTCCGGAAGCAAATATGATTGACTCTGTCCAGCGGGAGTTCGTTCGAATGATGTGCGATTAAATGATAGACCGGAAGTCATGTGATCATACCGGAAAGAATTTTATATACAAGTTCGAAAGGTATTTGAAATTGATTTTTATTATGATTATTATGATATTGCTATTTTAGCCAGTTTGTTTATTTACATAACATCTTGTATATTGTAAATATTATTTTAATACATAAAATAATAAAAAATTCCAAAAAAATTGGAATTCGATAATATTATATAGTGTATATTTTACTGAGCATGTAGATAGAGATTGACTTCTCTAAAAGGTCATTGGATAAACAAACCTAGGGTAAACAGCGTGCTCATACTGAACTCGAATGTTCTGATATAGAGAATTTAATTTAGATTATATGGATTACCTTTTTCATAAATAATGAAATAAAATGAACAACTGAAATAGATGTAACATATATATATTATACGATTACAATTAACGATTAAAAATAATTATCTATTTTTTTTAAAAATTTCTCTCCCTTTGGAAAAAAAAATATTTAAAGGTACATTTCAAAAATATGTATAGTTAAATTTTATTAATTCCCTTTTTTTTTTTTTTAAGAAAATATCCAAAATTGTTAATTTGAAATTAAAGTTGTTTTTTCTTTTGTATAAAAGTAAATTGAATTTTTTAATGGTAGATTTTCATTATACATTTTTTTTTTTATTTTTATAAAAATGCTATTTAATTATTTTAGTTTTTTTTTTTTTTTAAATTTATTCAGTGAATTTTTTATTATTATGTTTAAAAGTAAATGACTTATTATTATTTTTAGTTTTTGCTTAAAAACCAATGTATATTAGTTTGTATATGCATATATGCTTATGTAAATTAAATAGTTTAAAAGCAATCAATTACGATGGTATTTAAGTTTTTAATAATTTCTTTCTTTTTGTGTTGTTGCAAAAATAAAGAAAATTTGTATATTTAAAATATTTATTTTATTCGTTTCTTTTTAAAAGCATGTGAGTTTATGATAAAATATTGCATAACTTATTTACTGTTTTTTAAATTATTCCAGTAATAAATCAATAATAAGCCTGTTTTTTTATTATACTTTCTACGAATATGGTAATCCAATATATTGTTGTCATATTTTTATCTGTGATTTTAGAATAATATCAATACTCTTCATATTGCAGAAACATTAAAAAACAGTGATGGCAATTATAGAAATTTAAAAATTAAGCAAAAATAAACGAATTTTTGCGTTTTTATGTAATTATCTTCTAAAACTTTATTTGTTTTTATTTATTTATTATTTCAATGATATATTATTTCTGTACCACATCACTATTTCTATAAGGCTCAGATTAGTTGAAATTATGTACACACCCTAAGCGAAAATGTAGAGGTTCAATGAACTCAGCATATTAGGGAGAGGATGTAGTGAATATTGTGACAATTATCCAAATACAGTTGCAGCGATGGAGATTGATTGCAGCTGTTATAGATATTACAGGATTTGCGAGGTTAAAAAAATTGGAGCATTCACATTTGATGACTGAAAAATGATTGTACGATTTTACAACAAATAGTATAAACATACACACGAATTTAGAAAATGATACAATATTACAATTAAAACTGACATACAAGAAAAACTGATGTATAATATTTACAGAAAATATAAAAGAGGAAAATATTTATAATATATGCTACCGCATAGTAAACTCAGCATTTAAATATACGATAAAATCAAAATATGGAATACTCATCATTGTAATTTGCCAATGTTCGGTCTGAATGATTACAAAGAGGAATGACATCTAGTAAATCAGATATGAGAGTGGGTCGATAAAGACAGAATGTGTCATACTTTATTAATAATGGGAGAAACAAAAAGCTCGAAGAGAGGATTTTTTTAAAGACTTATGGCTGAAAAGTTATTATTGAGAAAAGAAGATATTACATAAGGAAAAATATGTTACATATGTTGCTATAAATTATCAAAAAACATTAGGAAAAAATGAGAAAAATATGGTATAAATTTTATAAATTTAATTGGGCCTGAATGGCCGAATGTCTAGCGCTCTGGCACTCGATGCCACAGGTTTCGTGTTTGAGTCCAAGCGTTGCCATGGATGCTTGTAGAGGTTCCGAATCCACTTTTAAGCCGTAGGTCGCGGTCTCATATAACTGTAGAGCGTCACGGAGCCAAGTCAGACTTCTACCTACGAGCGCTCCATCACAACAGAAGCTGCCCTCTTTTCCTCCACCCATGAGCCACGCGGGTTCGTGACTTTGTCTATATGTCTACCAAGTAGGATAAGAAACAGCAAAATTAATTTATCATAAACATATATATAGACTGAATAGTTTAAAAGAGTGAGTGAGAGAAAGAAGCATAATACAATATTCAAAGTGTCAAACTAACAATTATTCTTCATTGGCGCAACAGCCCCACGCTGTGCCAAGACCGTCTGTCTACTGGCAGATTTCTAGACAGGAGATGGTTTCCTTTTTACCGGATAAGGTAGCCTACCTTCAATAGTCATATTAGACCGGGACCTACTGTTTACAGTGGATTCCGAACCACTGCAAACATTCATAGCACTCGAAACATCCAGTGGAACTCGAACCTGAAAAATCTGTGGCATCCAGCGGCAGAGCGCTAGTCACTCGGCCATCAGGTTCCAAACTAACAATTAGTCTGAGATAATTAAATTTGGGTTTTCAAGACTTTGTTTTTGTCTTTTTTGCATGTTAAATATTCTACAAATTAATACTTTGATTTTCGGAGAAATTTCTTCAAATGCCATGATAATGGCAATGGACGGTATGTAGAATAATGAAATTGATTTATTTCTTGTCGCTTGAGTCTCTCAAATGGAATCTTTGCAGGTAAGAAAAATTAGACCATGGCGCATTAGAAACATTGTTTCTTCCTGAAAATGTAGATACTGGTCGTTAATTTTTCATTTGCATTTCGAAAAAAAATGTGTTTGTTTAATAATCCTTTAAGCTCTGAGAGAGGACTTTTATTTGCATCAACTTTCCTTTGGTTGGAAAGTTTATTGACTAATTCTTTCTCGCGATGTCCTACATGCTCTTTGATCCATTCTAATTTAATCACTTTAATGGAGCACTGTGTAGCCTTTCCAACTAGATGTGGTCATATGGGGATTTAAAAATCGCTAATAATAGAACAAAACATTACAGATTCTCTTGTAGTTAAGATCTTTCCAAATAGATCATGCATTGCAAATAATTCTGCTTGGAATACAGAATTTATTCATCCATTCACAGATTTTGTTCCTTCTTTTGTGCAACAAACGTTGTCTCTGCGGGTTTTCATTTGATTTGGAGAAACTCAGCATTCGTGGAAGAAGAATGTGTTCTAACATTAACTTGATTTTGTATGTTGGATTTTCATCCAACAATTTTTGATAGTCCTGCAGTCAACTGCAGTGACATGAAACGTCTCCATTTGAAAGATTCTTCTTCGTTTTAGAAACATCAGTGAATACAGCTTTTTTATTGTATTTTTAAATAAAGCGGGAAAAGACCTTATGATATATTCCATGTTGATCATAAGATCTTATGACATTTATAAAAAAGAAGTTGGCCTGCTCTTGTGTGGCTCTATAACAAAAAAAGAAAAACTTATCTAAGGCATTACATATCTTTCAAAAATCCGTAAACCTGTAATTTGTTAAGTTTTGGTTTTTTGATTAATGATATTTTCGGTTTCTAGAACGAGATAATGCTATTAATCAAAATGTCAAGAATAACTAGTTTAAATATTTTTTTTATTACCAGATTGAAATAAATTAGAATGCATTTTGATTAAACTCGTTCTATATCCGTTTCTATTTTTGATTGAACTCTGTCAAATTAATTAAATAAACAGTTTATTTAATCTAAATCCATTTCTAGAAATACCAATTTCAGTTATTCTAATGCATGAACAAAAATGCATTAGTATAATTGATATCATTTAATGCATTTTTAATTAATTTTTTAACAGAATGCTTTTAAGTTTCAGTTACCTAATGCAGAATCAGTTAAATGAGTTTATAGTATTATTTTTTTTTTTTTTACAGAAATTTTGTTTTTAGAAATTTTTACTCTGTACTTAAATATGAGTAACGAATTATCCTCAATTTTCCCCCCTTTTTTTTTTTTTTTTTTAAAAAAAGAAAGCTGGTATATTTAAATATTTCTTGATGAAAGCTTAAACTGAAATATAAACATTTGAAAAATTTTACTGAAACAGCAAAATAATTTATAAAAAATGTTTTTTAAAAAAAAGGAAGATTTTATTATATGTTATATTTGTATCATTATGTATAAGTCTATATTATAAATTTATAGCATGGCCTATTTTCAGGATTCATTAATTGATACATCTTACTTTAACAAGTTTTGAGAAAAAAAAATATAAATGGAGATTCCAAAATAAGAATTTAAAAAAATCCAAAGTGAAAAATGTTCAAAAATGTCATATAATTTGATCACAATTAATAATTTCTGTATCTTCATGCATTAGGGCAGAGATGCGCAGCTGCCAATCTTAAGGTTCAATTTTGCTTGTCAAGTTTAAAAAGTTAATAATACATTTAGGGATATTACTATACAATATATATTGTTCTTCATTGGCGCAACAAATCCACGGAGGTCCAAGGCCATCTGCCTACTGGCGGATTTCGAGACAGATTTTTTTTTTTTTTTTTTTGCGGAGTAAGGTTGTTAGCCCAACGCCCAATAGTTATATTAAACCAAGTCCTACGGTTTAAAGCGGATTCCGACCCACTATGAACATCCATGGCACCTCCGGGATTCGCGCCCCAGACGTGTGGCACCGAGGCCAGTCACTTGGCCATTAGGCCCCATACAATATATAATATTATATATTAATTATTACTTATAGGGATGCGACATTTTTCGTTTATTTCTGGTAGGGCTTCAAGTTTGAAAGTGTGTAACAAACCTGTATAATATTACGACCGATGGAACACCAAATATGACAGGGAAAAAAAAAAAATCTAGATTACGTGTATTCTTTTAATGAAAATTATCAAGAAACAATGTTATCTTCCTACATTACGTTATACATCCTAATTGCCTTGTGTAAATCTGCATTTAATATGTAATCTGTGCTCGATGTACTATTCGATCTCTTTTGTACTTATTCACAGGAAAATTTCGAGGTATTCTTCAGACAATGCAATCTGAATATTCTGATTACAAAGTAAGACGGCTTAGTGTAAGATGTATGAAAGACGGCATATGTCGTTATATTCAGCATAGTGTGAAATGTTAGAAGATACAGCATGGTTTTTGAACTTGTATTTTTCACAGATCTTCTTTTTCATATGAACAACTTACTGTCAAGATACAAGAGAAAAAAATTTTTTTATGGCAGATATCTGGGCCATCTCAAAGGTTTTAAACTAAAATTTGATCAGTTTGTTAAAAATTACTTGTCCATGAGTAGACGACTCATGAGATGTCCGTCCCGCGCTGCAGGACACTGAGGATTAATCCGCAATAAAATCACATGTCCAATTTGAATTTTTTTTTTATTTTTATTTATTTTTTTTTGTCATGAACACTTCAAGTTTCATCAATTAAATTTAGAAAGTTTTTTAATATTTGATTACGACTGAACTCATTTCTGTGTAGAAAATAGTTATCCTATTTATTTTCAAAATCTTTAAAATATGATTTGAAGTCCAAAATATGTTTTCGAACTAATGAAAAGGAAAATTACAATGGTTGGAAGACAACTTTCATAAAATATACAAACCCTTGCTCCTTAAGACACTGACGGACTATTTATTAAAGAAATAATTTTTAGATGAATTACTATTTTTAGAACGTGTAACTTAAAGTCAGTCTCCTGGTGTAGAAAAATAAACGACCAATTTGTGAATTTATGAAGTATGGTTCATATGAATTATGTCCCTTAAAAATATCTAATCATCATCATTGGCACAACAACCTCATGGTGGGCCAAAGCCTATTGGAAGATTTCTTGACAGGAGATTTCTTTTAGGGATAGAGTTGTCAATCCTACACCCAGCTGAACGGTCAATCGGCCATCAGGCCCAAAGATTATTTGAGGAACAACAAAATATAAAAATATTATCAACTAATATCAATTTTCAGATATAAAAATTGCTGCTCCGTCCTTTGAAATACCTGCTCACCTTTCCGTCATTGCTGTACAATATTGGATTGTTGTGTAAATGTCTTCACTTTTGCCACATCGTGGAAGGAAGTCGCCCAGACAGAAATTTCGGACAAACTTTTTTTTTTTCGAGCTTACATGCATTCACGGCTCATGACAACTAGGGATGTCCACTTTATTTATATTTTAAATGTACTCCTCCTACATCAAAGGTCGGGATTGATAATTCATAAGAAAAATAAGTCGTCATCTATTTTCCATAAAAAAATTGTGATTCAAAATGTCCTATATTCAATATATTCTCACTGAAATTTAAAAATATTTAGTAAAATATATTTGTAAAACAAAAATAATTATGAACAACCAATCAGCGTTGTCAAAACTCGGTACCATGTGATCATATTGAAATATTTAAAAACCGATACAAGAATTTCAGCGATTTTTTCAGTAAGTCTTTGGCTAATGCGTCACATTTTTACAAATCAGCAACAATGACCCATCAAAAATCATTACCGATGTAGAGTATTCAGAAGTATGCACCTCTGATGTAGAGTATTTAGTGTAAAATTAATTCTTCTTTTTGGCCAGCAAGGTCACCACAGACTTTCCGTCAATTGAACATATACTAGAGACATGCAGTAGACCACTAGATGAAGGCACCTCTAAAATATCTCAGATCTGCAGAAATATTTAAGAAACATTTGGCACTATGTATCATAGGATGAGACAAAAAAAAAAATTTTCGCCCTTTCTTTCCTGTTATCTAAAATTATAGTGACAAGGATTTTTGTGCTAAGAATGTATATCAAGATTTCAGATAGTAAGTGAGTAAAACGTCATTATTTTTTTCCTTTTCCTTCTCATCAATTGTTGATCTTTTAATTCGTTTTTTAATTTCGAGATTAATTATAAAAGAACATTAAAAATATATTGTATAGAATTGGAAATAAAAATATATAATATAAAAAAATGAATTTATATTCTAATATAAATTTAAGTTTATGTTCAGCGTTGCTTAAAATTTTTTGTTCAACTTAACATGATTATGAATAAACGTTTATTTTAATTATTGCCTTGAATGTACGAATGAATTCCAATCGCTAGTTTTCAATAAACAAATTTATTTCTTCAAAAATTAAATAATTTCTTATTGAATAGGGATTAGATAATTAAAATGAAAAATATCGAAATTGCTTTAATTAAATTTAGGGGAATAGAAGATTATAATTAATTATTTTAATAATTAATTATAATTTTCCATTTTTATTATTTATTCCCTCAATTTATTTAAACGATTTCAATATTTTAATTTTTTTTATAATAAATCAAATAAATATTATTATAAATCAATATTTATAAGTAAATTTTTTTTTTCAGATTGATTTTTTATTATATTAAAAACTTAAGATATTAAAAAAAATATACATAAAACTAAAAATATAAAACTTATTAAATATTATTTTCAAATAATTTTTAATTAGCAATTTAATTAATAAATGCCTTTTAAATAGATAAAAGTATTTCATTAATTAGATCTTCTAGAAGAAATCCCCTTATATTTTCTGTAACTGTTTATGTGTTTTTACCACACTGGCAATAAAATCATATTTTTTTTTTTTTTTTATACAAATGGCCAAAACATTACAATAAGAAAATGTCGATATATTTGTGTTGTTGTTGTTGTAATGCAACTGGCAGAAATAATAATAAATAGACAGTTAATACATAGAAATTAATATTTATTCCATAAGCAGCGGCTGCACTGCTGTTACCCATTTAGCACTACACAGGGGGCACGTGTAGCTTGAAGATATGCTACGGACGCGAATACCCCCATAAAATGATTTAACCACTGTATTTATATAATGGTTAAATAATTTTCAATTTTTTAACCCTTGTTAAAAACCCTTTTAATTTTTTTACCCATGTTTTTTAACCCTTGTTAAATTATTTAATTTTTAAGGAAATAAATTTGTTAATAGAAATTAGTGATTAGAATTCCTTCGTACATTCAAGGCAATAATTAAAATAATATAAAAAAAGTTTTTTAAAGTCAATTCCTACTTTTTTCACTATATTGCAGAAAGTCCTTTTTATAAATAATTTTCATTCATTTTTGTAAATTTATCTGGCGCTATTTATTGGTAGATATAGGCAACTTAAATCTAAAAAAATATAATTAATTAATTTAATTTAATTACTGAATTAATATTTGAAAAACTGCATTAACGTCCAGTGTCATCCACTACAAGTTCAAAAAAATGTATTTGAACTTGAGTGGAGGAATAATAAGTATGAACGATTGAAAATTTGAACAAGATATAAATAGGGAGAGTGTGAGCTAATAGAAGGAATTGAATAAAAGGTTATTCATAACCGTGTTAAAGTAGACAAAAGGTTTAAATAACATTGAAGAACATAAATACGGGCGAGAAAAATTAATGTGTGTTATGAATGCTAAAATTTATGATATTTACAATAAAATGACTGTCGACATTCATGACATTCATTTATGAATGTTAAATGTAAAAATGAATGTTATTTATATGGCAAAAAGAAACGTATTAAAATTTTATATTGTTATTAACTGAATTATATATTCCATTAAAGGAACAATTAAGATTAAATTTATTTAGATTATTGTTAAAAACGTGACAATTAATTGAAAGTATTACATCATGTACATGCAAGTTTTTTACAAGAATTTACATAGGGAAAAATTTAAAACTTTAGAATCAATTAGAAACAATTAAAAAAACAAGGGCAAAAAAAATTGGAAAATAACATTATTTGCATTAAAACTATTCTGTACATAATACTTTAAAAACAATTAATTAAATTAACAATCAATTAAACAATTAATTAATTAAATTTAAAATTTTCATAGCATAAAAAAAAATTAATATGAATTAAATCTTATAATTGCTTAGTTTATTTTAATTGGTTTTTAATTGAAACTTAATTAAAGCAGAAGGACGTATAAGAAAAATCAATTTGTTTGTTTTGTCGTTTTTTCATAAGTATAAAAAAATTCCATTTAAAGTTAATGCGCATATGTATAAAATGCGATTTTAATTTTTTTTGGAAGATCTTATATAATCAATAAAAAAAATTAATATAAAAATTTAAATATTAAATTTATGTCCTTACCTTTTATTCTAAAAATTTTTCAGAATTGAGGATATTAAAAAGATTGAATTTCAAAAGTTTGAAACAACAAACAATAGCAGCCAAATAATGACAATGCCTGCATTATATTACATCGGTCAATCTTATGAATGCGCATTGTATTTTTCATTTCTTTCAAAAATGAGATGCATATTCAGAAATTTGGCATTTTCCCAACAAAATTACTTCCTTTATGAGGTTGCCTTTCAAAAGATAATTTTTTCTGCACACCTGTACATAAAAAAAAAAAAAAATTCTTTTGGAATTAATATTCAATAAAAAATAATAATAATTTCCCTTGAAATACTATGTAAACTAATTTTAATTTAAAACAGAATTCCGTGAAATATTCTTAATTTAATAAATACTGTTCCTATAGCAACTAATCCCATTCATTTAATAAATACAGCTTGTTCACGAGTGTAAATGGTATATTTAAAATTCATCCATCTTTTGTTAAAGTTTCTTTTTTATGCCACTAGATGGCACTGTGAAACGTAAACAACGTTAATATTCTTAAATACTGCTGGGATGTAATTTGTGTGAGGGTATTCTTTTATAAAGTTTATTTCATAGGTTATGTGATATCATAATAATAATAAGTATTATTATAATATTAATTAATGATAATTATGAATAATATTCCAATAATAATAATAATTATTATTATTTTTTTGGAATATTATTCATAGTTATTCTTCTTTCGTAACTATTATTTTCGAAATAACAATAAAAGTCTATTTTCTGAATTATAAGAATATTTCTTTTAACATTTGTATATTCTTATACTAATGAAAGTATTAAACTAGAATAAACTGAATTATTTATCCGAAATGTAATGAAAATGCAAGGAATAAAACCAATTATATTAACAAATTACCTTCAATTCTTATAAAAGTAAAAAACGAAAATTCTTAGTTCTAAAAATATTAGATGCTTTGTCACTTGAAAATACTTCTCGGTTAGCTAAAAATGGATTAAGCAATTTATAATAAGAATATATATATTTTTTAATTTTTGAAAAGATAATTTTTTAATAAGAATTAAGTTTAATTCTTCCGACATTCAATATTATTGAACCTCTTCTATTAAACACTAGTATATATTTTAAATAACAACATTAAAAATTGACAAAAAATTCATATAGCATTTGATTAATGGTTTATTTCGAGGATGATAATAAAGAATTTTTAAAATAAATAAATAATAAATAATTTTTAATTTTCTAAACTGGAATATTATTAATTTTTATTTATTATCCATCTTTATTTATTATTTATCTTAAATTCATTTGATTTCCATATGTACAAAAAAAAAAAAATCTGTATTTCCAAACTTAAAAATGAAAACAAAAAAAAAAAATTGTCGCGATATTATAATCTTTATAGTTGTGATATTATAATTTAGAAACTATTTATCGCCATTTTAACTTAGCTGTTTTAGCCTTCGCCATTACTATGGCCATTTTAATTTAGAAACTAATGAACATATTTTCAGAAAAATATATAACATTAATTGTAGAAAAGTTAAACAATATTGCAACTATTTCACCAATTTGACCTGGCTCCTTCAGTTTTATTATTATCATTTTTAAATTCAATTTTCAAAATATTTTTATATAAAACGTTTGCTCTTGTTATTTTTAATTTAATTCTATTATAGTTACACTTCTATTTTATTTCATTTTTTATTTTTAACTTTCTTTTATTTTCAATTTAAATATTTGTTATATTTCTCTTTTAAAATATTAAAATCTTTAATTGAAAAAAACGCTTCTTTTATTTCTTCTACTTTTTAATAATTTTGTATTATTAATTCAATGGGCTTAAAGCTAAGGCATTCTCTTTAATATGCAAGCTAGGAGACAGAGGTTGCTATGCAACCGGGGCTTTCCAATAAGCTCAACAAATCGTCGTCGTAGTAGTTAAACGATATTATTTCTATTATGAAAGTGATAATGTGATATGTTTATTGCAATTTTGATAACTGTAACTATGCATAAAAATACAATATTTTTCTAAAAAATTATCGAAATATTCAAAGTGACTAAAAAGTTATTTATTCTTTTATTTATTCTTTCAAATATGATTGAATCATATTTTATTAAATGTTTTTATCTTAATTATAACGGTAACGAATGTAGATAACGATAACTGTAACGTTTTCATTTTTATAGAGATGAATATTTTTAAAGAACAAATTATTTTTTTCTTGAATAAGAATATAATTACCAGTAAATTATTATTATTATTTGAATTTATATGATATATTGTGAAATTTATATTTTTAATTTGTTTTATACGTTTAAATTTAAAGTAAGCAAATAAGTTTTTCAATTATTTAATTTTTATTTTCAATATTTTCGTTTGATTAGAGAATTGTTTTAATATTTTTAATTTTTTGTATTTGATATGGCATTTATATCTTATTTTTGCTTCTTTGTGGAAAAGCAACTGGTATTTCAATTATTTTTTATGAATAAATTAAAAAAACTAATTTATGTTGAATTTATATTTTTATTCTATATTTATATTCATTTTATATTTATATTGATGTTATAATTATACAGATTAAGATTTAATTTAAAATAAAAAGAAAAAAACTTTTAAAAATGTTACAAATAAAATAAAAATCAAAAAAATTTTGTGTTTAATTTCATGTAAATTTAAGAAACTTTTTTTTATTTAGATTTTTTTTAATATATTATAATTTAGATGATTTTATGTGATTATCTTGAACAAATATCCAACAGTTTTTATAGATTTTTCATTTAAAAATTGTTTTTAAATTAACATTGTACTTTTTAAAAATGCATTTGTATTTTTAAATAAAATGGCGCAAAGTAATTTAATGTTCTGTGGAACAATTATGCTATTGAACATAAATTTTTTTATAAAGATTATAACGAATCATTTCAATATTTATTATTTCCATTTTCACAAAATATTTTTTCTTGTTCTAGAAAGAATTAAGATTTTTATGATAAATTAGAGTTTGTTGAATTTTTAAACTTCTTTGGAAATTCGAATGTAAACAATATTTCCATGAACCAGAAAAATAAACACTCAAATATTAGAAAAAAAATACCGTATTTTTAAAAGTACGGTATGCAAAAACTCTATTGTCTTTTTGAAGAACGAATGCATTTTCGAAGACTTTTATAAAAACTGGCTTACATTTACGTTGTGAAGGAAGCAAGAACCTGAGCATTAAAATATCCTTGCTCATTAATCTTTTTATTGCTTATCACATTGTTGTTTTAGATAAAAATAAATACTGACATAATACCTTTTTTTGCTGATTGATTTTTTGTTTTACTAAATACAAAGATAATACAAAATAAACAAACTATTATACTTATTTAAAAATAAAATGATAATAAACGACTTACAAAATGTTACAATAATATATAGAATATATATAAAAATACTTATTTATTTACATCTTTTATTAATTTTAAACAATTGAACAAGATTGGAATTGGTGTAAATATGAAAATAACTATGTAATTGTGTATAAATTTTTAAGTCCAAGATAATAAGTAATGTGCATAATTTCGTATAAGCGTTTTACTTACGTCATAATAGTATTGTAAATATTTTCATCTTTTATTTCTTTAAAAATACGCAGAAAATGAAAAACCATGAAACTAACTGTGGTTATGTTCAGTTAACATTTTCGTAGCTCATTTCACGTGTAACATAATATGGCCCAATTCTAATCATAAATATATATTTTTATGTATTGTCTTGTTGTTATGCTTTGTCTATTGCTTCTGTATGTATTAACAAGAACCATCTTTGAATTTTAACACTCTGTTCTTTTAATTTCATATTAAAGAATATTTAGAGTAGATTTTGTTGAGAAGTATAGTTTAAGAATATGTATAATTATTTTCTTTTTCTTTTTTTTTTTTTTGTAGAAATTTGATCTCTCCAGTTGCACCAACTGTAATGTATAACCCAGCTTTTCTCAAGGTGACCGAAAGAGACTTGAAAAAAAGATAAAATAACATTTCCTCGTCATTAAAATCGCGGAGGGCAGATTAAATCAAACCGAAACGGAAGAGCTTTAGTGATGCTTAGCTATGCAAAAAGGAAGTGAAAAGAAATACGACTTCACACAAACTGCTCCTAATCTCCCTCGATTCATTGGCTGTTACAATTCCATAAGGAAGCAAAACCACATTTTTACGCCATATCACATGGCACTTTTCGTGACTGGCTTGGTCTATTACAGATTTCAGAAGAACTGAACCGCAAAAAAGAAAAAAGGGAAATAGATTCCATTACACTTTGATTCCATAGTCACGTTCATGTAAGAAATGGTAGGCTTATAGGCTGATTAGGAAAATACTTTTCTATTATTGATATGGCTCCAGATTGAAATGGACACTGGTCTGATTGTCCGCTGGCCACTTAGTCCTTTCGCTACAGCATTAGCGGCAGGAGCTCTTGTTGCATTTTTGCGTGGCCCTATGGAAGCAACGGTACTTTCCCAAACGAAGAGATTCAGCTCAGAAACTTCTAGCAAGGATAAAGTATTAGAAGATGAAAATAATACTGGTTTATCTCATGGACTTAAGAAATCCAATAGCGATCCTTTGTTCAAAACAAAAGAAAATAAATTAGATTTTAGTGCATCGTCGGAGTTTTCGAGATTATCGAATTTTTGGTAGGTTCGGTCAATGTCCTATTCGTCTTCCATGTACTGCCAATTTTGAGCTTCGTCCATTGATCTTATGTGATGAATTAAAGAATTTGCCAAGATTTACAAAGCTTTACAGCGTTCCAGCGTCGAGGAGTAGCAGCGAACCCAAATTGGGGACGATTTTTGGAATTAATTTTCGTCAGGTCATACTTAGAGAGAACGCAGATCTTTTCGGAAATATTTATCCTACTTTTTTACCGTTTTCAAAATATTCTAATCCTTTTGTTCGACCCTATTATTTTACTAAAAACAAAATATTCTAATGTGAGTTTAAAACCTACTTTGCCGCTGTCTTTTGAAACGACTGCCTTAACTAGACCTTACATAGGTAGCAATACAAGTGAAGGTCCTATAACATACAGTGAAAAGCGTCGTACGAGAGGAAGATTTTCATTTTTTTTTTTCAAAGAAACAGAGATGATTTAGGCTTGAGAAGAAGGAGAAACATTCAACGTGATATTGGAAGTGATACAACTAAAACATGTTTTTCATTTGAAACAGAAACTGTCGAATGTGTTAATGAACAACTCATAGTGAGTCCGAGCAGGACAGGTGATTTAGATTTGAACAGGTCTTCCACCTGAAGGTCTTCCTATTCTAGAAGAGCAATTAATTTCATTAGAGAACAGAGAGGTCCCATCTGCTTTAGGTAACTGTCACGCCGGCTGGCAAGGTTCTGTGACACTCCACGAGGTGGAAAAGTCAATAAATAGCACTGAAGCGAGCATCCAGAAGCCGAAACCGACGAAGGAGAACTTGGAAGACGTCCAAGAGGACGGAGATAAGGGTGGAGGAGTGATGACGACGCGAAAAAACGAGTTATCTTTCGCTCTCGAAACCAAGCAAACGATATGGATAGCTGAATCTAATAGCGTGGAACGGCCGCTCGCTCGGGGTGAAGAGGGGAAAGAACAACAGATACGGAGCGGCGCTTTCTGCGTGACAAACGATCGTGACGTCACGGGGATAGTGGAGGAGGGAGTGGGGAGGCAAACACTCGAACACCAGATGAAAGAGAGGGAGAATCAAATGGACCGCGGCTCGGGGAAGCGATCGGTTGGCGATGCCGGTGCTGCAGCCGCTGCCGGCTCGCGCGTGTTCGAATCGAGCGTCACCAGCGAAACGCACGTCCACCCCGGCGGCGTGTCCACAGTGGTCAGCAGCCTGACCGTCGACGATGCCGACCGCGTGTGGTCGTCCTCGGAAATCGACACCATTCTGGATACCATGTCTTTAAAAACGGTGATCACCACCGATCACACTTTCGTAGACAGGGACGAGGGGGCCTACCGTCCCACTTTTGAAGAGTTCATTCCGGTGCAGAGTCCCCACGGTGACACTCTGGAGGATACGATAAAAGAACTGAACGAGATAGCTGGGCGGCCTCTGGTGTTGGAAGAGTCCCCACCGCGAGTGAGTCGTCTTCTAGGGCTTCTGAGCAGGGACGAGGAGCGTCGCGCCAGGACGCGGCACGAGGGCGCATCGATCGACGGGGAGTGGGACCGCATCCTGCGCAATGTCTTGGCCAGCGTCTCGGAGCTGGAGCGCTTTGAGGAGGATGGGAAGGAGGATGGAGAGGCAACGCGCCGGCGCCGTGACGTCAGCCCGCCAAAGGATGCGGATCGTCAGCATCCCCGGCAGTGTCACTCTTCCGCGGCCATGGAGGAAGAAGCCTCCTTGCCGACTCCCAAAGGCGAGACGCCCACCAAAGTGAAGAACCTGCGCTTCAAGCTCGACCCGGACATCTTCGACGTTCCCTCGGATGACAGTTTCTATGATGACGACGACGAAAAAGACGGAAGATGGAAAAGACAGCCCAAGTATCGAGCTTTCTCATCTCTAGAGTTGAATGATGAGCCCATCAAATTGGTATCCGTACATGCCAGCGTGGTGCCTGCCGGACAGAAGATGGTTGCGCGGCCGGTCGGCATCGACCTGCGAGTCCGGCTGACCGAAGAGCGACACAGTAAGAGGGCCCACGTCGGAACGTCTCCCTCTCAAGCCAAAAGACGGTCACCTGTCTCCGAAAATCGGGTTGGATGGTGCCAGGAATTATCTCCCGTCACGGAAAATGTGGACTGGCGTGAGACCTTCACGACGGTGTCCAAAGAAAACAATATAAACAACAACACAGTCACAAAAGAAACTGTTAAACCTGTGCCTAATGGAATACTTAAGTCACCTTCACCGAAAGTGGAGACTGTCATTAAAGATTCAGCAAATCCTTTTAGGGAAGAGGAAAAATTAACAAACGGCAAATTGACCAATGGAAAAATGACCAATGGTGTGACAACTAGTGAAAAACCTAAACCTGTGTTTAACGGGGTTCATCACTGGAATGCTCCGCCGAAAAAGCTTTCACTTCCCCGGAAGAAATTCGAACCCGACCCCGAAGCGATTGAACGCATAACTGGATACAAAAATGCTCTATCCAAACCCCCTTTGCCCCCACCTATGTTTCCGAAATCAACGCCTATTACTGCGAGAAATCGAGCAGAGATGGCCCGTAAACAATACTTGGACAATAAAGCTTCTCTTACGCAACCCAAAGTAGACAGCTCTAAAAAATTCCAGCAGTTTCTGCAACAAGCGCAAAATGATCGCACCAGAATAGTGACCAGTGTTCCTGACCTTGGAGCTATAGAAAAAGCCGTTAGTGAAAAGTGGGCACAAGAAAGAGCATCTTCTTCTCTTAGGGAGAGTCCAGCCAGAGAAGAACTGTTAAAACCTGTGGACACTCCATCTTCTAGGGGAAGCACCCCTGATGATGCCTGGGCTAGCTATGTCCAATCCTGTCGGAAACATTTAGGTAGACGCAGCCAAAGCCTTAGTTATTTAGAGACTGAAATAGATATACCTGTAGTAGAAGACGAGGATAAATGGCGAAGCACTAGTGCCTTGGACGAGCCAGACAGTGAAGACCATCCTCTTCCAGTGGAAGACTCTGACTTTGAGCAGAGTCGAGAAGACTTGGATGACTCAGGACGCTAAATCGGAGCATGAACTACGCATTCAAAAATCTTTACAAAGCTTGGCTTTACCGGACTGGTATAAGCGATCCGACAAAACCAAAACTGGGTTCATTCTCAAATCCAATGAAAAAGAGAAGCGTGGATGGGCGGCAGCTAAATCTTTAGCTTCATCCACGTCAAGTTTGGCTTCTTGTGGTCTGAAGAGGCCTGTCCACTCACTGAGATCTTCACGCGAGAACATTCCTTGGTCCAGAGGTTCATCGTCACCCGATGGACCAGCTCTATCGCTTGCCCTTGCAAGAGCTTTCCGCGAACCTTACCTTGGCTGGAGAGCTAGAACTTCCACCAGCAGTGGTGTCTCCAGTTCTCCTAGGACTTCTCCACCATCTTGGTGTGCTGCTACAACGGACGAAGAAGCAAACGGTGTGTCCTTTGATGGCGAAGACGCTTTTGGACAAACATCTTCTGAAGACGGTAGGCACGAGGAACCACCGTCTTTGGATGACACTGGTGCAGATGCTGTTACTGTTTCTATGGATACTGGTGACTTGATAAAGCTTCCTGGAGGAGAAGACACATGCGATGATATTAATAACATGTCAATGGACACTTGCGAACTGTTCGATGCCAGCATTGTACCAGATGTGGACGAGCCCTCACCGCAGGCGGATACGGGCGATGATATCGATAACTTATCTACGGACACCACCGAGGATAAGAGGAAAGACCCCAAATTCAAACGATATTCCTACAGCCAGAGCATCTACCACAGTGAGTGGGAGGATGAGGAGTCGAGGGGTGAAAGAAAGACCCCCAAAGAGGACCGTGACCAGAGTCCCTCTTCGGATACGAAGGTCATTTGGATAGAATCTTCTTTTGTTGGATCGAGGACTACCACGTCGATTTGCGTGCTGCCCGATGGGAGGGCAAAGTTGGAAAGACCGGCTTCAAGGTAGCAAGGTAAGTTGAGAATTTTAAAAACAATATTTATTATAAGATAATATTTTTATATATGTGTTCCATTTTCTTATATCATTCATTTTATTTAAGTAATGTGCAGTACCATCTTATTAACATAGTAAGGACGTAGTCAAAATTATCTTGAAATCCCAGATATTTCTTTTAAGTTTATGTATATTTTCTCATTTATACTATTATTATAAATCATAGCAAAAACATGTGAGTACGTAACAAATTCACTCCTTAAACTTATCAATAGTTGGTATCGTTGATTAGCAATACCCAAATGGTTAAGACGGTTCTAAATATAACTCTTTATTATATTTATATTTTCGTTAGTGAAAGAGTTTTTTTAATTCTAGATATTAGTACTTATTTTTCTATTAATGATGTGTACTGAATTGAAAATGTTCTTTCAACTGTCATCTATAAATGGTATTAATTAAGTAAAACTATTAAGTCTATTTTTTTTATTCCATATAAAAGCTAAGCAATATTTATATGACTTTATCATAAATATTTTAGGTTTAGAATTATTATTCACTTCAAATAAAAAAAATAATATTTTATCATACTTCTTTTAAATGAAACAAAACATGGAGAAAGAAAAAGAAAATGAATTTTTGAATGAATAATGCATAATATAAATGTTTTTATGAATTAAGAAAAATATTTTAATTTTTAAAATTTTTGATTAATAATGTACAAACTTTACTACCTTGATCAAAAATTATGTTGTATTTAGATTGGTGAGTTACTACTTTGATTTCAGGAATTTTTAATTGAAGCTAATTTTATCCATTTTAAATAATCTGAAATAAGTTTGACGAATAAGTTTTTGAATATCCTAATGACCCATATATGGTACATAAATGTAAAAATATTGAATTTTTACGATATTGAAATGTAAAATTATTGCTTTGATTATTCATTATATGTGCATTTGCTAATATTCAAAAGAGAATGTTTACATAGTTTACTGAAGATAATTTTGTTCTAATGTATAAAATATTTGATCTAATACGTTTATATATGCCATGAAATATTTTTTAATTATAAACATTTTGTTAATTTAAAATTTCTAAATTGATAATAGTAAAATTACTAAAAAATGGATACAAATGTTTCATATTAAAAATTGTTAGTGATTTAGAAAAAATAAATAAATAATAAAGTTAATGAGGAAATGAATATTACTAGATGATACAAGTTGAAATTAGTTTAATTAATTTAATAAGTTTATATTAATTAAGAATTAACCAGAATTGAAATAAAATTAAATGCAATTATTGTTTGCTGATCTTTGCCATTTTATGTTGGGGAAAATACATTATATGTCATTCCTGTGATATTCAATATACGTTTTGATATATAGAAAAAGTGATAAATTTATAGAAATAGGTTTTATTTTTTTTTTTTTTAATATGATTTGTTCAGGGAAAATAATTATTTGATTGTATTAGTAGAAAAAATATATTTATTATCCAATTCGCCAAATAAAAAAAAAATTCTCCTTTTTTAAAAATTTATTTCAAAAGTTTTAAATTAAAAATGTTTATATGAAATGAAGACACTGTAATGTCATTTCAAGCACAAAAATTAGATAGTAAATATAAACTTTCTTAACTCTTTCTGAAAGCAAACAATTGAAATAACAAACGATCCGTGTCTTCTCAAGAACTGTATCGTCTGCTTTAATCTTGATTAAATTATTTTTTCCTTTGTTGTGGCAGCAGCGGTTTAATTTACTCAGTCTTAATTTAAAGTAACAAGTCCTTGTCAGAAGCAGTACCGTTTATTTCGGAAAGAGCGTCCATATTTTTCTATTTTAAAAACAACTCTTTTATTGACATTGGGCCTCGTCATTTTTTTTTTTCTCTCTCTCATTGAAGAACGCAGTCAGAGATCAAAATAAATTTAATAGTTATCATTAAGGAATAAGGCGCATGCTTTCTTTTTTCTTTTTCTTTTTCTCTCCCCCTTCCTTTCAGAAGTTGAGACGAAGCCAATGTTTGGAATCAGGTGTTCCCCGTGCATTCTTATTTTAAACTGTAAAATAACAATGGAAGTTGAAATGCTTCCATAATTCTTTTTTACTTTTAGAGTTAAGTTAATTGTCTTTGACGTCAAATTTTTTGTGGTTGTGGTTGTATTTTTAAAAAAGAATATTGATTAAGCACATTATTTTTTATTTTGTTATATATCGATTTTGAACTTAGATGTATGACATGCTTTAAATTAGGAATTTTTTCGTAATTTACCATATATTGGAAAGTTTCTGGTTAATATGAAAAATAGTTATCTGATAGTTTAGTAAATGACCTTGAATATCGTAGCAGGTAAATGGAATGTCCATTAAATCATTTGCAATTGTTTTACAAATAAAATTCATTTTATTGAAATAATCTAAACGATGATGTACTTTTATTTCATAATTATCATTCTATCACCATATTACCAAAAAAAAAAAAAAAAATAAGAAGAAGAAGAAGAAAGTAGGAAAAACAGGATGAATTTGGAATGCGTATTTGAAAAGTTATTCACCTTTTTAAAAGAAATCATTTTATGTTTCTAGCCTTTATGTTAATTAACTTAAAATTTTTTTTTTTTTGACTTTGTTGATATAATCATTATTTAAAAACCTTTATAATATTTGTTTATATTTATATAGCGGGGAGATAAAAATATTTTTTTACTATATAATTACAGATTATATAAACTAAAAATTGGCATAAATATTTTATTTTTTCTTTTCATTTTATTTTAATACATATTGTTCTAAAAAGAAGAAAATTTTTAACCCATAAAATTTTGAGTATTGTTATGGGGGAACGGGATTTTCGTGCCCTTGATCACTTTCTCATATCCTTGACAACTTTCAATTTTTTTTTTTTTCATTTCTTTCACAAGCTTTTTTTTTTTTTTTTTTTTATACATAATGGTTATTTAAATTTCTTTCACGCTAATAATTATATTAAATAATGTAAAATTGTTCTAAAAGATCGTCTGGTGAAAAGCAAAAGACAATTTTATTCAAAAATTGAAAAAAAAGAACTTTTAAAAAAGAAAATCGTTTGGAATTCTATTATTTTTTATATTTTTTATGTTTTTGTTCTTACATTAAATTCTAAATTGTATGGGTAACCTGTATATCAGCCCTGGTAAACTGTATTCATTAATTTATATACATTTTAATAGCGATTAAAGAATAAAAATCGAACAAAATGAAATGAATAGAACTGAATTAAACTAATATGTTCTATTATAAACTCGCTTATCAATAGCAATTAAAGCAGTACATTTTCATTGATTACGTATTACGAGGAAATTATTTGTATTTATGAATTATGATATCACTTCTTTTATGCAAAAAAATATGCTGATACTTTACTTCCTTCAAATAGAACTTTAAAAAAAAAAAAAAAGATTTTTCATAAGACATCCAAATGAACCCTATACTAACTACCTCACTATTTATTTTTTCCTTTTCTTCTTTAAATATATAATACTTTTTTCCTTCCGATTCTGAAGTGAAAGAAATAATGCAGCAACGTGTTTTGCTATGACGTTTCAGTTGACTTTTAAAGGGGGGTAGGAGGAGGAAGGAGTTAGTAATTCGACTAGTACTTTCTGTTTCATTTGTTCCCGGGCGCTTGCTAAATCACGCGTGACGCCTCATGGCGCTATGCAGTGGTTGTTACTGTGAGGAATGCTCATGAGGTGTGAAGTTAGTGAGGCGTGGATAAAAAAATGTAAAATGCTCGATTGTTTGATTTAAATCTTTACATAGCTATAATATAAATTTTGAGAGGCTCTTTGTAGATTTTCCGGGTTTTATTTTTAGACCTATAATTTTTTGGAAAAAAAGAAATTGACCATAAAAAGTAATATCGTGAAAAAAAAATTTTTATAAGACATTTTAAAAATTTATTTGCAATTTTTAGTTTTAATTTCTTTTTTAAAAAGGACGTATTTTCATTTGTTGGGTAAATTTTATCCGTGTTTTAAAAATAGTTTATATGATTTATGTCATATGATTTCATTTGATATTTTAATATATCATATGATTTCATTATGTCAGATAATATTTTAATATGTCATATGATTTCATTAAAATTATTTCATGGCATTTCAAACCGTATTGTAAGATATCTAAATAGAACAAAAATAAAATATATTCTGTTTATTGAAATTCACAAAAATAAAATTAAAATAATTCAACAAATTGATATATTTTAGGATATAGTGCAAAGAAGATTCTTTGTATTATAAAGAGTTTTAATTATTTAAACAGAATACTTATTTGTAAATTTTTCCACATATTAAATTTACATTTTATATTGCATTTTTGCATATTTTTTGTAATATTTGTTTGCTCTGATACTTAAAATGTCCAGTTTTAGGAACTGTTTTCTGTGCAGTTACATTTAATTAAATTAATATTTTCCTATTAATAAATTACATGATTTGGAAATGATTCGTCACTACAAATTTTATTTTCAGATAAATTTCGTCATAAGTTTCAAAAATTTTATAATATATATATTTTTTTTTAACCTGGAAAAAAAAAATAAGAAGTAATAATTTTTTGCTGAAAGAAACATTTCATTTGATGTTGCCATCAGCCATGATGTGTTATGAATAAATAAATTAACTAGAAAAATAAAGTTTGGTTTGATAAATTTTAATAAACTCATGCGACAAATAAAAAAAATACTTCTCGTATATACAGTTCTATATCTATCATATAGTTGCACCTGCTTATTTAGGGCATTACTAGGGAATAGGGGATGTTACCTACCATATGCTAGAACGCTGTTCGAACATCTGCTCTTTTGAGAGGAAATTTTCACGTGCATTACTGATAGCAGATGCATTATTAATATTCCCTCACCAACAATGAGAATTCTAACATCAATCATTTATTAATCCGTGCAATTAATGGCAGATCCCTTTCATATGATTACTATAGAAATTTAATTATTAATACAAGATGTATTTAATGGTTATGATACTTATCGATCGATTCCAACGATAAACTGGATCAATCGCATTGAAATGGTTGACTTTGATCGACTTAATACTGCAATAAATTTAGAGATATGCTTTTCTTCTCATCAAATTTCATATTTTATTTCACTCCTTTTAGAATTTCAAAAAGCATATTCTATTTTTAAAAACTAACACTATCAGATCGCGTTGCTTAAAAAATATTTAATGTTAAAATTGTTTAATTCTATTATTAATGGATTTCTTACCAATGAAATTGAAACAATATTAATGTGTCATTTGAAAATGTCTGCGTAAATAATATTTTCATTTGTAATTTGCATCGTCATCATTGCAATTATAAAACTATCATTAACTTCCTGTATTTTTAATTCATTGTATTAAAAGCTCAGATTGTTATTTTTTTTTTTTTTTTTAATTTCATTTAAAATGATTGAGTACTTTATTCAGTCAGGTTTTTTTTTTTTTTTTATAAAAGTTAAAAATTCTATAATTCCCACAGAAAACTGTGCATTAAAGTAATTGATCACTTCGCTTTGATTCATTACAAATTAATAAGAAAGAATTCGAAAGAGAAAATTCCATGTGCAACTGTCAAAAATACGTGATCAGTGCACAGAATACAGAAGCAAAAAGAGAAATGGGAAAACATGCATCACGAACAACACGATTCGAAGGAAAATTGATTTCCTCCACCAAAAATTGCACCTGTTCCTGCATCTTTCGAATCGAACGAAAGAACAGTAATTAAAAGCCCATATCACTTGCCCCAAACTATTTTCTTTCTGTATTTATCCTTATAGATTTCTTATTCTGTTCGATTTAGAACATTAAATGTCGTGACACTGGAAATAAGAACGCTGCAATCGTTCCTGTGAAATAAAGGGCGGGAAAAAAATGATCAATGCGATTGCAATTACATGCGTATTTAAATGCTGATTCATTAGATGTTTGTTGACGAAATAAAAAAATAAGACGTAGCTACGGAATTTAAAAAAAAAAGATGCTATTCGTTATTGGAAAACTTCTGAATATTTAAGTGCTTAATTGATTAAGCAATTTATATTGTGTAATTGCTCTGGTTAGTATTAGTTTTAATTGTTTATCAATAATTGTTTATTTGTGAGATATAATGAAAGCTACTCTAAAATATAATAACATTTTATTAGTTTTAACTCAAATAAAGCTCTATATAAATGTTCAGAATTTTCATACATTTATTTAAAAATAAATAACAAAGTTATAATGTTTTTGACGCGACAGTAAAAATTTAAAAAAAATTTTAAAACCTATATTATAATATATTTTTAAAGTCTGCATTTAAAAGTATTAATTTTTAATTTTAATTCTAATCTTAATCTTTTAATTAATTTTAATCTTAATTCTAGCTTCTTAATTTTTTTTCAAAACCTTGTAAGATTCCTTGTAATTGAAAACTTTTAAAAAATGCCTTATATTTGATGAATATATTTATATAATTCCTAGTTTGACGTTCATTTTTTTTAATCTTAAGCTTAGCATTTTTTATATTCTAATCAATAATTAGAAAATTTATTTTTTACAAATTTTAAAAACGTACTGAATAATTAAGTTCTTCAATAAAATTTATAATTATTTGACCTATTTTTAGTATGCATAAGGATATTTTGTGATTTAAGGATATATATATTTTTTCTATTTCAAAATAATTTGGAATTGAATTAACTTTAGTATTCAAATTTATTAGAATTTCGCCATTTTCAGAAAATTTATTTTTTAGAATCATTTTATCACCTTTACAAAATCTTTTTAGTCCTTTGAAGAACACATAAAAATTACAAACTATTTTGAATAAAATAATTCGTGTAGTCATTTTGTATTCTGTTGTATCATAAAATAACTAAACATCAAGTTGACAAAAACTGCTGTCAATCTTCAATAATATTAACATTTTTATATCTTTTATAACGGCTTTATAAATTAATATGCTTGGTAATAAATTGAGTAGTTCTGTATCTTTGCATTTCTGCAGCAATTCGAAACAACCAGTTCGTTTAGAATCATTTTTAAAAGTAAACATGAAAAAAAAAAAAAATTAGTGAACACGTGTAAATGCTTTCGGAAGTATTTTGCGAAGTCCCAAATGATTCATGAAGCATGTAGATATCTGCTTCGAAGAAAAAAAAAAAAAACGCCTTCGGTCACTTTCAATAAGTGGAGCTTGAAGCAATGGAGATTTTGCAATCAGGAAAAGATTTAATGTTGTTAAATCTTTTGTTCGCATGTACCGCTTCCTAAAATATTTGTAAGTAGTTGTTATTGTCGGCAGAGTTAAAAAAAGGAGAGTAGCAAAAACAGGTTTGGGATGAAATCATCGCTTTGCTTGGATTCTGTTATTTTTTTTTTTTTTTATTTTTTTCTTTTTACCTTAAGTCGTAAACATTTTCCTGTAGGGTCTTTTCGCGTATTTACTTCGAAAAGTAGGAAGAAACAAATTTCATGAATTTTTCAACTGAAGAAAAAATTTCGAATCAATCGAATTTTTATTTTATTTTTATTCGAATTTTAATTCATTTTTAATTTTCTGTTTATTTTACTGGGAATTTAACAGAATATTTTACAATTAAAACTTTCATTATAATAATATTATTTTTTTGGAAGATAAAACTGTAATTATTTTTAAACCCATTCATTTCTAATTTTAATCTCTCTTTAATTTATTACACTCACTCCTTTTATAAGACATGATTTCTTTTATTTTCCACAGATTTTAGAGATTTTTTGTTTTTAAAAATCTTTTATACTAGTATTTTTATGCAGTAAAATTACAAATTGTGTAATTTTTTATAAATATTACGTGCCTTAACTATAATTATTATTGCAAAAATGAATATTTTTCAACTGAAGTCATTTTTAAATGAATATATCTTATGGTTAAATATAAAAAGTACCTGCATTATAGTTCTGTGAAAAGACATTCAACCACACCAAAGTGTTCTTAGCCATTACTGAGGAAATTCGTTCTATTTATAGAGGTCATTGCTGATGCGCTGCGATAGTTGTTGCCACATATACGTTATAGTCATATAATTTTTATATTTGTATTTCACAGAACAGAACAAAAGAATCCTATTAAAATTTAAAAATAAAAATATTTCTTAAATTAGATTTTTTATATATTAAATACGTATTTATTTGACGAAAAAAACAAAAATCATTGTCAGAAATTTACTTAAGTAATTTTCAGAATTTTAAAATTATTTATTCGTACGAATACTTGTTTTTTTTTTTCCATATCAATAATTGCTAATTGTTCGAGGTAATAATTGTAATTCTTTGTTCTTAATAAACAAACGATAAACTTTAATAAACAAACGATAAAAAACTAACGACAAACGATAAATAATACACGATTAAATATACGATAAATAGCAGCAATTCTTTATGTAATTGTAATTTTAAAAATCGTTCTTCTGTGTAATAAGGCGGCAAGGTACTTGTAAACAAAAAGCTATTACGCAGGAAAGAAATCAACTGTTACACCGCATTCGGTGTTCAAGAATCCACTACCTTTATTAAATCTAATGAATAATTCATGGCAGGATTATTTATTTCTATTCCATGAAAATCGTGGAATGCGTAAAATCGTCTAAAGGCAAATGAGAAGTCGCTCACATGCCGCTCTTCTCTACGTTTTCTCCTAAGAACTGAATTTTTTGATTACGGTCATTAAAATAAAATACATACCAGGAAGACGATGAAACTTTAATCTGTGAGAGAAAGAAAATTTATAATCTAGATTTTCCCCGGAAGTAGAGAAAATATCTCCGATTGATTTTTAATTTTATTTTTTATTTAAATAAAAATGGTTTCTTTTGTGATCTATTTTGTGTTTATATTTCAATTTTTTTGGAAGTGATACCAATACTGTATATTTGAAAAAAAAAAGTTTTATATTTATAATGATGAAGATGATAAAGGAAGTACGATTCTGTATAATTTTTTTTAATTTTTATGTCTTTGTTTATTTAGTATTTAGTCCAATTCACTCACTAATAGCTAAATATGTCACTGACATTAACTGTCTGTTGTGTATAATAGATCAGGAAGTAGACTGCTTAGAAATTTTTTACTGATCGGATTTTTAATATAAATAAAACATAAAAATGTTCCTCATATTGTATTTTTAAAATTAATAATTTAGCCATTACCTTTTCGGATAGTTTAAAAAAACGCTTCGTTAATATATTTTAATAATTTCCTTTTAAAATATTATTAAATATAGAAATACAATATGTGTATAATCTAATTGTGTTTTAAAGCTAGAAAATTTGAAAATACTATTGAGTTGGAAAAAAGATTCATAAATCGAAACAGAAAATATATTTCTGTTTGTTTCAAGTCTTATTTATCTATGAAATAACTTTCTCGTATTTGATACCATAGCCAGATAAATGTTTGTGTACTGAAGATCTATTAAAATTCTTCACATATTCTTGATAAGAATTATCAACAGCATCATTCCTCAGAATGAAAATATTATTTAGAAAATTGCTTTATTATTATTTTTTATTATTTTTTTTTGTATTTGAAATCGTTAGAAAATTATAAATTAAATAGATAGTCCGTAATTAATTTTTCATGGGCATAGTCGATACCAAACACAGATAAATTAAACTTATTTTGTCTTAAAAAATAGGAATAAATTTTTTTAAACAACCCATTTATCAAATACTTACTGAAAAAAAAAAAACATACGAATTTAATTACGTACAAATTTTTTGAAAACTTTATTAATTTGTGTCTTTTCGATTTTTTAACATCAGTCTTTTATTTTTAACGTGCTGTAGATCATTGAATATTTAGCGATTCCTTAAAGACATTAATGGAATGGAATGAAATGTTAGAAAAATTATAATGTGTTTGGCAGGTCTGCGTTGGACATTGACATTTGGAAATTAAAACATGAATGGGTGTTCGAAATTTATTCCACATCCTTATCGAAAAACTAGACATGTAGACAAATTCCACCGAGTTTCCGATCAATACAAAACATGTCTTTCACTTCCTCTGTATTTCTGACACTCCAGGTTAGTGTGAATAACGCTTACATTCATTGACTTTTGCTGGTGTAGAACCGAAATCCGATGTGACAGAAATCACTAAATGATCCATGTTCAATTTGTCACCTGATATTCAATGAGACAATTTCTGATATGCCATTTCCTTCCTGATAGGAGATCTGTCACAACGCCCTATTGACCCATTGTAGAACTGCAGGATGAACACATTGATGCTCTTTTTTGTCCAAACAAAGACATCTTATACGTTTGCCGAAGTGTTTGCTGATGTGCATCATTGACTATATGGTATTTTCATGCGATGTGAAAATTTCGACAACCATTCTCTCTACATTGATTTGCGAAATAAATGGTTACGAAAAATCAAAATACAATTGTCCATTGAATATCCTACGGGAATTTACTATTATAAGGTCTCCAAATAAATTAATTTGTTCCCAAAGAATAAAATGCAGGGAAGTGATTTCAGTCAAAAACAACCATAGGCATCGAAGAGATATTACATTCTTATGTCTCATAAACAGTTTTCATTGAATATTTTTATTAGTAGCACATACGATTGTAAATTTTGTCAATTAATTGCTTTAAGTCATCCATTAATGATTATTTTCTTTAGTTTATGGATATCGATAGCCTTGGAAAATACGCATTCAAAATTCGTATATTCACTATTTCGATTGTATTTGTCGTTTGTCAGAGATTTTTCTGAAATGCTTAATAGTATTGTGATCATTCAGATTGTTGGTTCTAAGAACACTAACTTATTTTAAATACCTCTTGTTCATTATTTCATTTAGTTCACATCAGAACTGTAAAATTATTAATTGAAATTATTTCCTTCTCAAAGTGTTTCTTTCTCCACTTCTCTATTCATCTTGTAAACATTCAGCGCTGAAAACAATTGTGTAGGCTTGTATGCAGCAGCTCAACGTACTGAATGACATGTTTCACTGCCGTAATGTGTACATCACAAATATGATTGATAAAAAGAAAGAAAAAATTATATATACTATGTAGAAAGTAATTGTTAACAAAAATAAGCTCCAGTCTTACAGCATTTTAAAAATTCTGCTGTGTGGCAGTTTTCCAAATTGTCAACAATTTTTGATTAAGAAACTCTTAAACTCTCGTAACTCTGTCTCCCCATTTTTTATAACAAATATCAATCATATATATATACTTTGAACTCACATAGTACAATGTATTAATATGGATATACGCTGGCTCATTTTATGCACATATTTAGCAGATTCAATGGCTTATATTTATGCATATATTTACGATTATTTTGTTTTCAGAAAGGCACTATAGAAAAGGTAAATAATATTTAAGATAGTTATACATCTTTGCTATTTTGATAATTATATATATCTTGTTTTTATAAATAAAAATTGAGTAAAATTTTCTTCGTTTTTTTAAGAAAAACTTAACTTCCCTCTATCCTGCTCTAATTTAAGAAATAACAACTATATAGAATGCATTGGTTCATTTTGTTGTTTATTTTAGTGTCATAATTATGTGTGTATTTACGATTGTATTTTTATAAGTGCACTTTAAAAATGTAAATAACATTCTGTACGGCAGATTTTGATAGCTTTTGATTTTTATGTTTTTATGTTTTCTTTATAAGTTTATATATATATAAAACCTCTTGTTTATTTTACATATCCAACGAACCGATTTCTAATTGCCAAATTACTTCTTGATCAAATCAAAAATAAAATAACATTTCATAAAATATCAAATAATATTTCATTAAATGGAAGTATATAATTTAATGTTTCTATGGTGAAGGACTACATGCTATAATTTTTTTCTCTTAATTCGTGCCGAAATAAAAATGATTATATTCCTTATCTCAAAAGGTATCAAAATTTAATTTGAAAACCTCCTAAAACATTAAGAACCTCAATATCTGCTTTGAATGAAGTTCGTGCTTGTCTTTGAGCAAAACAGCTAACCGGAGCAAGCAAAAAGGAAAAAGAAAAGGAGGAACAAAACCTGACGATGAGGCATGATAAATACGTACTTGGAGTATCTGATTCCTTGCCACTTCGGCTGGTTGGGTTCACGATTGTTGTGCGCCCCTCCAGACCTTGCTGACAGCGGCCAAAATAAATTTAGGTACCTCGACGAAGGTCCCTGGTGCCCGGCCAATTTCTTCCGGAGAAGGGACCCTTTGTTCTTCGAGACATTCCCGGCGCGGATGACAACCGGAAAAACCACGTGAGGAAGAGCACCCCTTGAACTTAACTGCTGGCGGTGGAGTTTCTGTCCCTCTCTTGCTTAGATGTGTACCACTAGGGGCTCGGCCTCGTGCACCTCTGATTAGAAAAGGCGTGTGCAGACGGTGAGACTGGTGTTCTTGACTGATTGCAGAAATTGGGTGTTGAGGTTTTGGATGGATGACAGGTTTTCTGTTGTGTTCCTGTTGGGTTTATTTGGATGCTGGACTTTATTTGTGCTAAAGCTGTTTAGTCGAATGAAAACAGTCTTGATGGATAGGTAACTTGTACACTAGGAATTTGGTTACTGCTGAGATCTTCTCAGTAAACAGTTTCCCTGATATTATCTTTGCAAAGTCTTCAGATTTGAAATAAAGTCTATGATTTATTGCAAAATCCCAAAAGTGCAATTTCTCAAATATATAACACAGCTGTACCAAATATTACCCATACATTCCGCTACTTTGGGCTTTAAATAGATCTAATATTAAGGAGTACATAATTCTGAAATACAACTTGTTTATAACTTGGAATTCATATTCATAATATATTCCCCGCTATTCATGTACTTTGTTGCGAAGTGATGGCCAATTGGCTAGCGCTCTGGCCTTTGGTGCTTCAGGTTCGAATCTTGACAGTGGCATGGATGTTTGTGAGTGGTTCGGAATCCACGTTAAACTGTAAGTCCCAGTCTAATCAGCCCAAAAATGTGCACAAAATGATCGTAGAGCGACAAATTGAACCAATCATGCATTTTGTTTGCGTTTTCGAAAACTAGACGTTTATCATGCCTTCCGTTATTTCTGTAAATAACGAAGACCGAATATCATATTTTCAAAATTCATTTTATCAAACTTACTAGTATTTTTTATCATCTGTAATGTTAGGTTCGATTTGCTGATCACTAATGTTTTTATAGGAATCAATAATATTTGTAATAGTTACTCAGCTTTTATCAAATAAGATTAGTTAATAATTAAAATAAAATAATAGCTTACATTTTTTCTTCTTTTTCATGGATATATTTTGTTGTGAAAAGGACATATGAAATGGAGTTTTTACAAATTGTGTGCTATTTATTTCAGGGAAGATCACATTATCACTACCAATTATAATTCCTGAAATAGTGAAAATAATCTACCCAATAGTTAATAAATTCTTTAAAAGTCATTTGAAACAATAATAATAATAAATTTAATTATTTTAAGAAACCTTATTTTAGAATTAAAAAAACAGCTTCTGTCTCCATCTTTTTTTATAGAAACGTAATGCAGATTATATTTTTAGTTTCCTTTTTTTTATATCCATAAACAACTGTAGCAATTTTAAATTGATCATGTAAACTATTTAGAGAAATAGACAATATCTTACGTGATAACAAGATTATCTGTCGGTAACTTTTGTTGAAGAAGATTACAACATACAAGACAACAATGATAAGAAATAAAATATTTAAAAGCTTGCTGATCTACAACTAACTATTCTAAATCTAGAAAAACGTTTAGAATGTTGAGAATAAAAAAAAAATAATCAATAAACGATGGATCAAAAATAAAACTTAAACCGCAACTCACGAATTCCGCCATATTTGAATTTCTAATGGCATTGCGAAGAACTTCGTTGATAAATATCCGTTTAACTTTTACGATTTATTCGGACATTCCAACGATTTTCAAAGGCCTCCGCCGCCATAAAAATGCTAAGTTTACGCCGTGAGTAATTGACCGCTTACCATAAAGCATGACTCCGTAAGAGTTTGGGAGCTAAATGGCTTCATCTGAAATCTATCGCTGAACTCCATGAATTGCTTAAATTGCATTGCAGCAAACGGTCATTCAAAGATAATTTTAAGGCATTTCCGTTTGCTGTACTTTTAATAGTCATTAAAGAAAAATATTTTTTGTTACTTTGCAAAAATTGGAAAGTGATTTAATTCCTTATTACTTAAAGGAATTAAAATATTTGTGTAGCTTTAGTTTATAAACTAAAATGAAATATCTTATCTTTAGTTGAACAGAAACAAATTTATGTAAACGTATATAAAACTTCTTTTAATAATTTAGAATATTTGTTGTTGTTTCTTATCCCACTTGGTAGACAGCAATATCTAGACCAGGGGTGGCCAACCCAAATGATCTTGCTCGTCACTATGGAAATGCATCATAACTCCGCGGTCCACATATAAAAATATATATTCCCATATTAAATTAAGACCCACATTTAGACATTTTTGTGGATTGAAAAATTTAAATATAGTGAGTTATTATTTTTGTGTTTACTATTATTCTTACATGTAAGCGTAGATAATATAATAATAATGATACTCAAAAACCTTTAGCCATTATAAAATAAATATATTTTGCAAAAGTGTGATAAAGTCCAAGAACCCGTGTGGTCTCATGGAAAGAGGGAAAGGGGGGGAGAGTTTCTGTTGTGATAGCACACCCGTAGGTAGGTCTGACTTGGCTCCTTGACGCTGATTTTTTACGGTGTAGGGTTGTCTTGACGCTGATTTTTACGGGGTAGGGTTGAGGACATTAATCACCTATTAATCTGGCACCTATGGCTTAAAGGTCGTAATAATAATAAAGGTTGTAATGGTTACGGATTGCAAAACCATTACAAACATCTAATTCGAACCCAAAACCTGTGACAATTTAAAATATTATGTTTCATTACATGAAGGTATTTACTGTAGTTTTAAAATGCGTTTTGTTTTTTTGGTTGGAAATTATCTTAACCAATTCAATATTTTTGTTAACTAATATCGATGCTTCTGAAATACTTTATCCATTTGCATCCGAAAAACCGAACGATTTAGAGTTTCAATTATTATAATTATGAGTATAATTTTACTAGGATGTATGAGAAATGTAAATTGATCGTGTTAACTTTCAAATACGAGCTGTTTACCATCGTCGATGCAAAAGTGCAGCTGTATCTTTTCTTCTAGAAAAGCTTTATTTGAGTTTCAATTAAGATCTTTGCCTGTATTGTATTTCCGTAAGCTGACAACGAAAGAAATGTGTTACAATTAACTTTCTCGTTAAAATTTAATTGCAAAACTTTCAAGAACAACTTTGCAATTTTTAGTTTCGAAAACCTCTTATAATTTTTTTTTTTTTTTTTTTTTTCTAGTATGATTTTTATTTATTATTGTTGAAAGTCATTCGGTTACTAATTATTTTTCCAAATTTAATTACATCTAGGAAAAAAATGTTTTTCTGTATTGACTCTTACGAAAATTGTTTTGAATTTCTGCAATGGCTAAGTAATGAACCGAAATAATTCAATAAAAACTGTCCATGTTGTTTTTGTCAGAAATGAATACATTCTAAAGAGTTTCTTATTAAAAATTTAAATTAAATATAATTTTTAATGTGAAGAATCTTAAATAATTTTTTAATAAATAAGAATTTTAATTAAATAATATTTATTCCGTATTTAAAAAGCGAATACGAATTTTGTTGGCATGTCCATGTTACTACATGATACGTTAATCCATATTATCTTGGATTAACATATCATGTAAATAAATGTTACTTCCCCGCTTTCAGTATCCAGGAAAGTCATTGATGATTTTTATAGCGTACTTCAGCACCTCGCTAACTGGTAGGATTTTCTAGGTTTACCCAAATGCGGGGTAGTTACGCCTAAAAGTCCCTCCAGGAGACAGTTTTTTGTGTGTTCGTGTGTTGTTCAGGGCACTGTGTTATTTGTGGGACTTCTCTCCCTATTATTCTAACTTAAATAAACTTAATGTGGAATGAGAAATTAATTGTGAAATTAAAAATAAAATATAAACCAAACTTTCATGTATTTCTTAAAAAAAAAAAAAAATGTATAACAGAAAAAAGTAATATCTAATTTTATAAAAAAAAATTGTGAATCAAATTTTTTTCTGTTGTTAATATATGGATCCGATTATTAATAATAGTAAATTGATTAATTGATTTTGTTTCTCCTGATGTAAAATTATCACAGGTTTAAAACTATTTGACAATATTTGCTTTTAACGAGGCAGACTTTCTGTTACACTTTCAAACCTAATTTATAAATAACATTTTGGAACCGAAGGTTTAATTTGTCGCTCTATGAGCACACGTTGGGCTAATTAGACAGGGATGTACAGTTTAACGTTGATTCCGAGCCACTAGCAAACATCCACGCCACCGCCAGGATTCGAACTTGAAGCCTGTGATACCAGAAGGCCAGAGTTCTAATCAAATGGTCATCAGGAAGCATGGGTGCGACGAGATTTGAGTTCATGATTTAAATCTTAGTGGATGGCTATAAGATTCAAATCATAACTTAGTTCAGAGAAAAGTTTATTCATAAAAATCTATTTTAGATCGCGAATTTTCGAAAAAATCAACACATTGAAGTGCAAGAGATACAAAAAAAGTATACATTGAGCAATAATGAAAATGTTACGTTGAGCTATGTCTGCATTCAATAACAAGCAGTTGCGCCATTTTTATTCAAAAAAGAAAAAAAAATTTTTCAACTATATTTTTTGCTGAATTGTGAATCTTACGTAATATTTTTTTTTTTAAGTTGCAGTTTCCTTTACGGTTACATTAAGCAAAAGAATGAAAAAAAAAAAAAAAAAAAACATGTACGAAAATAGAATGAAAGTTATTTTTGTAAATAGATATGAGTGTTACTTTATTGATACTTAATGTATGTAAAACTAGAAATGAACTATATTTTTAACCATTTAAGAATAATTTCATGTTATTTTTATTTGTACATTTCGACCGACTCGTGGCAACACGTGCCGCTGATGTGCATTAGGGCGGAGGTTCCATCAGCTGGCGGTTTTGTTGCAGACACAGTTTCAAAAGAAAGACTCGAAGGCGTTTGTGACGTCCAACATCTTGCCTCGTGAGACGGACTACCTGATGGGTTTTCTCCCATCATCATCATCATCGTTGGCGCAACAGCCCGTTGTGAGACAAGGCCTCTACCTACTGGTAGATTTCGAGACGAGATGTTTTTCTTTTTGCGGGGTAGGGTTGTCAGCTCTACGTTCAACGCTCTACAACGCTCTAACATATGAGACCGGGATCTGCGGCATAAAGTGGATTCCCAATCACTACAAACATCCATGACAGCGTCGGGACTCGAACCCGTAACCTGGGGTACCGAGCGCCAGACCACCACTCGGCCATTCAGGACCCGTTTTCTCCCATACGATACGCAAATGCGGGGGTAGTTTCACCCAAAAAAGACTTTCGGGGAGAGCACTGCCCTCCTTGTTCAGCGACTCGGAGCCAAGTCAGACTTCTACCTACGGGTGCGCCATGACAACAGAAGCTGCCCGCTTTCCTTCTACGAATAGTCTACTCATGGGGGTGTCAGTCCCGCTCTGCCGGACACTGAAGATCAGTGGTAATACGTTTCGAACAAAAGAATTATGTAAAATATTGATTGAAGTCCTGTTGTCCTGTGGCAAAATATTCATTTTTAGATTTTACAATTCGCAGATGTTCCTTTCATAAAGTATGAGTTATGTAACAATGAATTGTTTGAATTTGGAATCACATATGTCTAATGAGTTTATTCTTGCCTTTTACATTTTGATTTCTTAAAATCTTTATTGATAATTATATTTATAAATTTATACAAATCAAGAATGAACATCATTTAATTTTTCTAATGTAAGCAAACTGGATTTGTTAAATATTTCCTCTATTTTTATTTAACAAACATAAGCATTTTTAAACATTTTTTTCTTTTGAAGTATAATTAGGTTGATTTTTTCGCAATATTTAAAGTTAAAGTATAAACAAGAATTACCTCACCTTAAAATCCTACCTGCTTATTAAAAGTTAATGTAGAAGTACGGAAACGTATTATGAAACGAAATAAATAATAAATTATAAACGTATTATTAAATGATTAACAAAAATATACTTTATCTAAATCAACAATTTTATGGGCAGTACTTGATTTATGAAAGGAATACGACAAAATATTCATAACTGTAGGAAAAAAATTTTTTTTTAACTGAACCGGATTACATTTGGTTCTCATTAAAATGTTTTTTTTTTCTGTAAATTGGAGACTAAACACAAATGAACAAAAAGCGGTCAAGCGTCCAATTGTAGATTTCTTATTTCTTTAGAAAGTATTTATATTCCCATTTATACGTATTTATTTTAGTATGTTTGTTTTGAAACTATGATTATATAGAAACATTAAAAAGTATGAAAATAGTATTTTTTTTTATTTAAATACTAATCTCCATCGAAATATTTCTTATTTCGATAATTACAATTTCTTGACCTTCTCCATGATTTCGAAAAACTTGTATGAAAACAAAAACAATATAATAAAAAAAAAAAAAAAATTTGTAAGTCAATTTCTACTTTTCCCCCTATATTGCAGAAAGTCCTTTATAAATAATTTTCATTCATTTTTTTTTTTTTTAAGTTTATCTGGCGCCATCTATTGGTAGATATATGCAACTTAAATCTAAAAAAAAAACTAAAATTAATTAATTAAATTTAATTGCTGAATTAATATTTGAAAAAAACTGTATTAGCATCCAGTGTCACCACTTCCAGTTAAAAAATGTATTTGAACTTGAGTGGATGAATAAAAGTATTTTATGAACGATTAAAAATTTGAACAAGATATATATATAGGGAGTGTGTGAGCTAATAGAAGGAATTGAAAAAGATTGTTTTGTAACGATATTTTTAGTATTTGTCATTGGTTTTTTTTTTTTTTTAGATTGTATATTATTTATTAACAATTTTTTTAAAGTTGTCGTTAATTTTGTTTATGTACAAACCCGGCCGTTCAGTTTTTCTAAATGCGGCCGGAAAAAAAAAAAAAAAAAAAAAAGTTTGATCGCACTTAGATTATACGTTCAGTTTAAAAAAATATTCTGTGATTTTTTTTTTATAAACTCTATAAATCAAAGAAACTTTGTTTATTTATCAAGTAAATTTTTTTATAATTATTACTTCAATTTCCTTTTTCATTTTTTAATCAATGTTTTAGCTACATTTAATTCAAATTCATATTGTTAAAGGATACATTTTAGTATCACGCTTTTTAGATGTCCATGGAATATATCACCCATCCTAAAAGTTTCTTGTATTCCATTAGAAGATGTGCTAACACATAGTATATGTCTGCTCTGTGTAGTTAACTTGTTTGGCTGAATGTTTGTTACAAGGCTAAAAATGGACCAAAGTTCGTATCCGCATCTTGTTGACTCTGAGATACAATTATGAAAAATAATAATCATAATTAATATTTAGTTTTTAATTTGTATTAAAAATAATTGCACCAAAGTTTCGTTTTTTTCTGAATCTTGTTTAATCCGTGTGACTAAAAAAAAAAAAAAAATGAGAAAGTATTTTTAGTAACAGTTGAAGAAATAATAATTCTACAATAGGAATTTTGAATCATTATAAGCTTTATTTTCCATTTAAACTAATGACTGTTTTTATTCCTTATTGACTCAACTATTATATTATACTTTGAAAAAATTATGCATATGCATATTAAAAAAAAGTAAGTATATTTTTAACTGCAATGAATTCCATCATAAAAATTAATGTTCTCATTTTAATGAAGGGTTTTTTTTGAGGGAAATACGGTACCTGTAGGTCTAATTGCACATTTTGCACCCATGCAATAGCGTACAGTATTTTTTGTTTCATGGCATTCCATGTATGCTTTCACAATAACAAGGATGCCTCGCTTTTATTTCGTTAATTCATTGCTCATTCCCATTCAGAAAGGAGCCTATTCATAGCAAAATAAAAACTGCGCCGTTAATCTAGAACTTGAATGAGCACGTAACAAAGTAATGGCTAGAACAATGAGGAAGTGAGGCCTTTTTTTTTTTTACTTTTATTGCTCAGTTATATTTATGAGTTTACAGGATGTCTTAGTTCAGGGATTTACGGGCTTGTAAAAAATGCGGGCAATACACCAATACACATACACACAAAAATAATAACAAAAGTTATAATATATTATATATATATATATATATATATATATATATATATAATATATATATATATATATATATATATATGTATATATATATATATATACATGTATATATATATATATATATGTGTATTATAATGAACGTAAACTTTAATTACTAAATCAGAAATTAATGCATATAATTAGTGAGTATTGACCTGATGGCCAGTGACTTTGACGCTCAGTGCCATAGGTTCAGGGTCCCCAGTCTTGTCGGTGCCATGGATGTTTGTAGTGGTTCGAAATTCTCTTTAAACCGTAGGTCCCCGGTCTAACATGACTGTTGCGCGTTGGGCATAGGGTTGATGCCCCCTACCATAAAGAAGAAACATCTCCTGTTCTCGAGAAATCTATCTGTAGGCAGACGAGCCTTGACCCACCATGAGGCTTTTGCACCAATGAAGAAAAAAGAAGAATTAGTGAGTGTTTTAGTGTTTTGTTGTAAGCAATCCAAAAGGTGTTGATTTACGAGCAGCAATTATTTTTAACCATAATTTTTAATTTTTATTTAAGAAAATTGAATTTTTAAACAGAATGTATTCATTTCCATATTTTAATAACGTACTTGTAGCATACAACATCATCTTGAATATTTAGTTTTTCAAAGAAAGTTTTTTATTTCATTCCTAAAAACAGGAGAACTTGAAAGACTTAATAACTTAATAAATTGACTTATATCTTTCAGATAAAACGGCTTGCGTAATTTTTCTTTTTACGGTGGAAATATCGTTCTATAATAATAGAAGAAAATGTTCAATATAGTAATTAAATTATATGTTTCTAGTAGTGGTAGTTAAACCGAAATGTAATTTTCATGGACTTGTATTTTTCTTTATAGAAGCCCTTGTCTGAATTTTTTATGTTCTTTCGATTTTGAAGTTTATTTCTATATTTAATTTTATCTTTACTTGCTTATGCCAGCCAAAATTGTCGACAAAGTTTTTTTTTTTGCCGTATATTCTTAACTTTTAAAGGGATAGGAAATTTTTATGTTATGCAAAAAGCTTACGCCAAAAATGAAATTTTTATGTGCTTATAGTTACCTTTATATCTGCATGAGAATAAAATAAATTTTTCAACTGGAAATTATACGGGAGATTTTAAAACTATTCTTTCGTGTCAGTCAATAGTAATTCTATGGCAGGAAGCTACATGTTTTATTTCAGATAATAATCTTTCATATGGGGGAATAAAATATTTCCATCTTTTCAAAGATAACTATTATGCGTCTAATAATGTCACACTAACTATAGAGAATTTAAAGTATTTTTATATTATACATACCTAGTTTAATATTCTTTTATTAGAATTCTTACACTATTTTTCTTGGAAAAATTTGTTTCCTTTTCAAAATGTTCACGATAATGTTAGTGAATATACGGAGCTGACTTTCAACAGTGGAGTGCACCAAAACTTGCTATGTATGCCTAATTTTCTTTAAATTTAGAATTAATTTTATTATTCCATTTTGTTTGTATCACGATATAATTGAGCTATATCTATTCTAGAATCTATTTAGGAATATATATGTACACATATTTAGGATGTATATACGTTCTTTAATTGGAGAAACAATAGCCTTATCTGGGCCAAGGACGGGCAAATTTGAGACAAAAGAAGATGTTTTTTAAGAGATGTCCTGTCAGCCCTATGAACCAAGACTCTACAGTCATATCAGACCAGGACCTCCACGGTGTAAGAGTGGTTAAACCACTGCTGCAAATATATTAGAAAACTTTCCATTTACCCCTATATATATATATATACGTACATGGGCCTTATGGGCGAGTGACCCCAGCGCTCACAATAAGCTCGGTTCTAAGAAGTGCAAGACCCGGAGTGCGTTGAATGTTTGCAGTGGTTTGGAATCACTGACCACAGCGGGTCCCGGTATGCCTGACTGTAAACTTTTACATGCTGACACCCTCCCTTAAAAAAACTGTCTCAAATCTGCCCGTCGGCAGACGCCTCGGCCTTGGCCTGCGATGCAGACGTATGTCAGTTCAGTGAGCTGAAAGTGTATATACCTCTTCTGGTATTTTATGAGTCGACAAGTGTATCTCAGACATTGCGCTTTCTGAAAAACGAACTTTCTCAGGAGCTTTACATGTTATTCTGGTATTAAAATTGGAGGTGCAAATGTTAATGTAAAGATGTGCCTTCATAATAGCAGATTATTACATTAGCAATACGTAA
>BPLR01006207.1:0-27014 GCA_021605095.1 Caerostris extrusa
TGCAGTGACTCTCGTGGGCACGTGAGCATATCCTTTGGTCCTTAGATGAATGGGAAACCGTGGCCCGGTTCGATGAGTCACGATTTCAGTTGGTAAGAGCTGATGGTAGGGTTCGAGTGTGGAGCAGACCCCACGAAGCCATGCACCCAAACAGTCAGCAAGGCACTGTTCAAGCTGGTGGTGGCTCCGTAATGGTGTGGGTTGTTTTTTCATGGAATGGACTTGGTGCGACTGGACCGAACATTGGCAGGAAATGCTTATGTTCAGCTACTTGGAGATCACTTGCAGCCATTCATGGACTTCATGTACCCAAACAACGATGGGATTTTTATGGATGACAATGCGCCATGTCACCGGGCCACAACTGTTCGCGAGTGGTTTGAAGAACATTCTGGACAATTCTAACGAATGATCTGGCCACCTAGATCACCCGACATGAATCCCATCGAGCATTTATGGGACATCATCGAGAGGTCTGTTCGTGCTCAAAATCCTGCACCATCAACGCTTTCACAATTATGGACGTCTATCGAGGAAGCATGGCTCAATATTCCTGCAGAAGACTTCCAACGACTTGTTGAGTCCATGCCACGTCGAGTTGCTGCACTTCGCCGGGCGAAAGGAGGGCCGACACGATATTAAGAGGTATCCCATGACTTTTGTCACTTCAGTGTATATATAGTTAATTATATTGAAGACGCGCACTCAACGTAGTTTAGTAGTTTTTTTTTATTTTAATGCATTAAAAATTTTAAAGTAATTATTAAAGATGTTTATATTAAATTATAAATTCTTTACATACTTATATTATATATAAGAAAATTATAATCCTATATGTATAGGTAAACAGATTTTGTCGTCAGATCTAATTAATTTTGGCCTTGTGATTATTTTATACATTTTATGAAACGTATTTTAAGTTTTTTTTTTGTGAAATATAATATAAATTATGCATTATAACAGAATTAAAGTTTACATTAGTTAGAATAAAATTATCTTTAAATTTTAAATGAATTATCTGATATTACACTTTAGCTTTTCTAATAGTAACTTATTGAAGATTATGTGCTATCATCTTGATGAAACTATTTTCGTATAATTTAGTATGTTTCTGTTAGTTTCTGATTTTATAGTAGTCAATATTTTTTTCACTAAAAAGCGAAAAAAAGTCTTCCTTTATAATCATATGTGCTTCTTGCATTTCAATTTTTTTCATATTTTGTTATAAATATAAATTACAAACACACAATATGATAATTATAATTTTCTTAAATATATAATATTGTAATAAAAACTAGAATTTCATTACTAGTTTTCCACTATACATGAACTGTCTTATTTCAATACTTGTTGATTGGTTTGGTTTGGTTCGTTTCTCTACAGTCGTTTTCTGTACACTTTGGGTTAGTGGACCTACCATTTAACGTTCAGCACGTCTTGAAGATGTGAAAAGAATATGAGTGTAATCATCACTTAGTTTAAGCAAATAAATTGTTTAAAGGTTTTCATTGACTCTTAAGACTTTAATTCTACTGTATTTATAATAAAGTACTCATTTAATTTCCTTGTAAGGTTAGTGTGATAGCATTTCGAAAAAAAATCCTTTACTTGGAATTTACTAACGTTGCTATTCATGAATTTTGGATGTGTAAAGGAATATATTAGTTGTTAAATTGCATTAATTGTATCGCAATGAAAACAAATATAAAGAAGATGAATAATTATTTGAACATAACGACATAATCATGCTATGTATTTCATATAAATTTAATATTATCAAATATTACCATCTGAAAATTTAAAAAAAAATTGTATGTATGACAAGAATCATACAATATATACAATTAAATATTAGGAATACTAAAGAAAGAAACTATATCCAAGTTCTAAAACATAAAAAAAGTATGTGTATTAATAAATCAAATTTGTATCACAAAAATAAACATGTTTTTACAAAAGTATATGCATGGTGAACATAAAATGTGCATATAAGATACACATGTACATGTGCATATGAAATGTACATGTACACATAAAATGTACACGTACACATAAAATGCACATATACACAATAATATATATATATATGTGTGTGTGTGTGTGTGTGTGGCGTGTGTGTGTGGGCGTGTGTGTGTGCGTGTGTGTGTGTGTGAAATGGCACACTATATGCTAAAAATTAAGTAAATTGACTCATCTTTTGTATATTTATATGTGGATTAAATCTAATGCATTGAAGCAAAATATAATTTAAGTAATTGAAAATGCATATAACGTTTATATTTCTTTTATTGTCAGCAATAAAAGTTGCTTTGTCATTCTTCAGTGATACAATAGAGTCTTAAATTACAACTTTTCTCTAAAAAACATTACATGCTTCCCTTAAATGTTGATGGAATGCCTATAAAGCCTTCTGGTAGCAATCAGTGGTAGCTATCTTACATTTGTTTTTCGTATTAGTTAAAGCTAAAACAACTCAAATAAATGATTTCACTGAGGAAGTCAACAAAAAGGAATTCACTCCTTCCATACACTAGGAAATTAGCTAAAAAATTTAACCTATAATGTGAGTATTTGAATTTAAAACATTGTAAAAAAAAAGAAAACACATTGCAAAACGAAATAATTAATGTACGACAAGGTAAGTAGGTTTTGCAACTAATTCGTAGAATATTCCTCTTGATGTAGAACTCGCACTCTAGATGCAATACAAAATAAATGCACGTTATACATAAATTTTGGTATAAATTTTAAAAATATATGGATTTACTGAAGATATTTTCAGTTTAGATAGTTTCACGAATTGAATTACGTATTTAAGTCAGATTTTTAAAATTAAAACATGCTTAAAAATTTGCCATCGAAATAGTCTTGAAGGACGAAGCGATAAAATATTAATTACTACAAACATTGCCAGCGTTCCATTCTCACAGAAGCAGAGAACTCCCCTTTAAAACCCTTGCAAATGATATATAGTTGCAGCATGCCTCTTGAGTTCTGGAAACAAAGTTTCGCTCCTTGGATGTGTTAAATCATTGTGAGGAGGCAGCAGTACATAACTAAGGTAATTGGCCCACTCTTGTGAAACCGCGGAATTCCTTATTTAATGAACATTCTTTGCATAACTGAACACTCGTTAATGCCTTGAAGAGAAAAGGAACCATGAAGAAAACAACCCCACTTCCCAGATCTGTTTCTGTATCCCCGTTCAAGCGTCCCACTATGGGGTGTACCGGAACGGATGTCCAAATGAGAAGAACATTAGAGGGTTCCTTGATTTAAGAGTTCCCCGGCAAATAATAAAGGCAGCAAACAAAGGTAGTTTGGTAACCGATTTCGTAGGAAAGAGTTTAAGAAAAGCTTCAGTTTCGGATTTTACAGTTTTCTACGATAAAATATAATTATATTCCAAAAATATTTTATAATATTTCACATATTATTGATCTGAAGTTTATTTTTGCGTCAGTTATGGAAATATCTGAAATATTTTCATTCATGGAAAAATATTTTACTTTACTGCATTATTTTCTTATTTCATTTAGAATTAGAGTAAAAATATTTATATCAAGTGCCAAAGCAAATTGCCCGTAACTATTATTACATAATGTATTTAGCTTCTTTTATTGGGAAAAAAAAGGGACATTTAACAATTGGGATACATTTTTTTCGCAAAAGGAATTTTACGTTTCTATATAATTAAAGCAGCAGAATATAAAAAACAATCAAATACGCATTTTAAAATTATTATTGAAATAATTAATTTATTAAAATTTGAAAAAGGTTATTAAATAGCAGATGTTAGAAAAATTAAATAAAAATTATCATTTGAAAACGTAAATACACATAAAATAAAATTAAATATAATAAATACTAAAGTAAAAGAGTGATGTTATTAGAATTAGTTTGAAAACATCAATCCTGCACATCAATTATTTATTTATTATATTTTTAGAAAACATAAAAAAAATTGAAATAAATGATGTGCATTGAGATAAGTAGACTTTGAAACTAATTCGTATACTATCCCTCTTGATGCAGAAATCACACTATAGATGCAACACATAATAAATACACGTTATACTAGTATCTAAATTTTAGTATATATTTTGAAATGTTACTGATTCACTGAAGATATTTTCACTTTAGATAGTTCCAAAAGTTGAATTACAACAGATTTTAAAATTAAAACATGCTTAAAATTTACCATCGAAACCGTCTTGAAAGACGAAGCGATAAAATATTAATTACTACAGAGGCAAACATTGCCAGCGTTCCATTCTCACAGCAGCAGAGAACTTCCCTTAAAACCCTTGCAAAGGATATATACTTGCAGCATGCCTCACAAGTTCTGGAAGCAAAGTTTCGTTCCTTGGAGGTGTTAAATCATTGTGAAGAGGCAGCAGTACATAACTAAGGTAATTGGCCCCCTCTTGTGAAACCGCGGAATTCCTTATTTAATGAACATTCTTTGCATAGCCGAACACTCGTTAATGCCTTCAAGAGAAAAGGAACCATGAAGAAAACAACCCCACTTCCCAGATCTGTTTCGGTTTCCCTGTTCAAGCGTTCCACTATGGGGTGTTCCGGAACGGAGGTCCAAATGAGAACATTAGAGGGTTCCTTGATATAAGAGGGCCCCGGTGAAGAATTAAGGCAGCAAACAAAGGAAGTTTGGTAACCGGTATCGTAGGAAAGAGTTTAAAGAAATTTTCAGGTTTGGATTTTACAGCTTTTAATCAATGAAATATGATTATATTCTAAAGCATTTTATAATATTTTATATATTATTTATCTTAAGTTTATTTTTGTGTTTAGTTAAGGGCATATCTGGAATATTTTAATTTAATGCATTATTTATTATCACATTAAGAATTTGAACATAAAATTATTTATGTAATGTTCATAAGCAAATTGTCTGTCATTGCTACTACATAATGTATTATATTCAGTTTGTTAGAAAAAAAAAAAGGAATATTGGCAATGGTAATAAAATATTTTCATTGAATTTTGTATTTGTATATAATTAAAACAACAACAATTAAATATCCATACAAAAATTACTATATAATAATAATTTTAAAATCGAAAACATGCTATTAAATGTCGAATGATAGAATGATATTAAGTATAAAAAAATAATTAATTAAAAGCATACATTTCGTAAAATAAAAGTAAATGCAATAAAAACTGAAATATTCAAAAATATAAATTCGCATTATATATATCAATTTTTTTATAAGAATTTTTGCAAACTATAACATCAAATTTTTCTCGCAAATTTTATATTTAATATTCAATGAAAATTTTAATGAAATTTATGTTGCTATAAATAATAAAATTATTACTTTATGAAAAAAAACTGGATATTTCTTTACTTTTTTTTTTTAATTTTAAGGCTAAAAATAAAAACATTAAACTTTATATTCTAATATTTTTTTTACACAAAATATAAAATTTTTAATAATATAAAGATTAATAAAATTATTCATTCGTATACAAAGCTCCATTCTCCACTACTCTAGCTTCAATTGAACAAAAGATTATTATATGATATATGATAACATTATTAAACTATTATAAGAAATTGTATAGAGCACGAGACTGTAAATTTTTTTGTTCATAAAATTGGTAATCAAGCACTTTTAAATAATTAAATATAATAATCAGCAATTTTAATTAATTCAATCTAATAATCAAGCACTTTTCTTAGTAAAACAAATTTATGAATAATTTTTTTTTTGAAGAAATATATTAAATGAGGTTTGGGAATATCGAAACTTTAAAATTTTAAGAAAAATTCTTTAATTAATAAGTTGTAATTACAAAATTTGTAAACTTTATGAAACATTGATAACTTTTTCTTCAGGATTAAGTGCAATTTCTTTTTTAAATAATTGTAGTTGGATTATTTCAAAATTTATTTATTTCTATTTATTTAGAAACAGTTTCTAATAAATAAAAAATTAATAGTAGATTAATTTGTAGTGAAATTAAGAAAAATTTCAAAAATTACATTCCAATATTTTACAAATACATTTTTTATTCAATATTTTCAAATTGCATAATATTTGACATTGTCAAGGTAATTTTAAACTATACGTTCAATTTCATTTCATTTCTCACTATATTAAGTAAAATATTAGCAATGTACAGTCTATTGAATAAATATATATTTATATTAGAGTATTTATAATTTCAGACACATTAAAACTTTGCAAAAATTAAACTCACTATTATTTTTTCTAAATCTTATTTAAACTTCTATTGCATATCCATTGACTCTTAAGCCTGCGAAATTTTAAATTTTTCAACATATTAAGTCTTTATTCAATTTGGATATATTAAATCTATCGGTAGAATAATTAATATTTAATGAAATAATATAACGCACTATAACGCTCAAAGTGGTTACCGCGGACCTCTTATAGGAATGCGTACCTCTTCTTAGTTGGTATGGAAGTAGGAAGCAATAAACTGCTTCCAGCAAATTGTGGTATTAAACACTTCCGAGGAACTTAGCTTCCACATCAAGAGGAATAACTGCAGTTATACCAGTTATAGATGTATTAAATTTTCAGTAGGAAAATATATCTATAAGGTCTAAAATGGAGAATAATGAGTGTTCAGTGCATGTCTGTCTAATTCTGTTTATAAGAGCATGGAACCCCTTTTATACACGAAATGCTAATTTAACCCCAAATTGGTTATCAAACCCAATAGGTTCATAGAAAAATATGTTGAAAACCATACACATTGCTTTTCGTTCTCGTATTGCAAAGGGAAGCATTCGATATTTGGAGTTTAGGAAAAAAATATATAACTTCTAAGGAAATTAAACTCTACAATGAAAAATTCTGTCTGATAAAAAATTTTTGTTCTGGTGATTATATATATATATTTGATGTTTAGGATTTCAGCACTTTGAAAAGCCTCAGTTTCTTAGGAGTCCAACGATTTTACTTATTTTAAGCACATATAATTATTTATTGAAGGTAACTTTATTTTATACTATTTATAAAATAGAATGGGGTATCTCTCAATTCCCTGGCAGTTACAGTTAATCTGGGTGTCCAGGTGGAATTAAGTTTTAATACAGGAGCAGCCCCACCAGGAGTCAACCATCAAGAGGAATACCTGCGATTATGCTGCGTAGATAAATTAAATTTTCAGTAGGAAAATATATCCAAAAGTTCTAAATTGGAAAGTAATGGGTGGTCACCGCATATTTATCTAATTCTGCTTTTAAGAGCAATGAACCACTTTAACCCCACAAACTGCTATTTTAAACATAAATTGGTTATCAAACTCAGTAGGTTCATAGAAAAACATGTTGAAAACAATACGCATTGTATTTTGTCTTCTCATAGCAAAGACAAACATTCGATATTTTGAGTTTAGGAAAAATATATACCTTCTAAGGAATGAAGATCTACAATGAAAATTCTAACTTAAAAAATTTGTGTTGCACTGATTATCTATATTTGATATTTGAGGGTTCAGTAATTTGAAAAGCCTCACTTTCTTAGAAGTCCAACAATTCTACTTATTTTATAGGCTATTTTTTTAACTATTTGGTGAAGTAACTTTTTGTATACTGATTGCAAAGCAATAAAGGGATATATCTTAATTCCCTAGCAGTTGCAGTTAATTTTGAAGTCCAGATGTTAACAAGTTTTAGTACAGCAGAAACGCCACGAAGAGTCGAGTTGAAATACCAAAAATTCCAACAACTTTCCTCGATATAACAACATGTTGTTGTATTCGGGAAATATTGATGTCCTTTATATAAGCTGTCGTTGTTAGATGCTGCCATTTATATAAGCACTTGAGGCGAATTATTATTATTTTTGACTTTCTGAAGTTAGTCTTTTTCAAAGAGAGAAAATTAGTGAGTCCCCTCCGCTCTTTATTTTATACTGTTTATAAATAAATAAGGGAGTGCATCTTAATTCCCTGCCAATTACAGTTAATCTGGGAATTCAGGTAAAATTAAGTTTTACAGTACAGGAGCATCGCCATAAAGTGTCACACTGAAATGCTAATAAATTCCAACGAATTTCCTCGAATACAGCATGTTAAGGAAATGTTGATGCCATTTATATAAACTGTCGTTGTTGGATGCTACCATTTATATAAGCACTTGAGACGAATTATTATTATTTTTTGACTTTCTGAAGTTAGTCTTTTTCAAAGAGACCTTGGCATGCCAAAGAAATAGTCGATTAAAAAGTCAGAAAACTTCATAGCAAATCCGTTTATTCATGAAGGAATGTTTCCGGTTTGTGGAAGTGCTATGGGAATTGCTCCGTGCCCCTTCTGTCTGTGAGGCAGAAGATCCTACTAGTAATGGATTGTTCCCCAGGCGGCCATAGCATGGGGCGGCCCTTTACTGGGTGGGGGTGTTTTGTCATTGCAAACGAAAAGGAAAGCATTTCGAAATCCGCTTCGGTCCCCCCCCCCTTTTTTTATAAAAAGAGAGTTATGGAAGGAAACTTTGAATTTCTAGGCTCCTAGGAGAGTAACTATTCTTTGGCTTAAAGGAAATATAGAACTCCGAGTGAATTGTTCAGTTTCAGTCGTTTTATTTATTTTTGAGGAGTTTCGTTGGTAATGCCTATAGCTACTTTCGAATGCATCATTAATAAATATAAACCATTACGTAATGGGTTTTTCAAAGAGATTGTTTACGTAACCTTTTTTATTAAATATTTATGTTACGCATTTAATATAAATATGCAGTTTTTGAGAATTATTGCAAACAAGTTGTGGATTTTTTTGTTTTTAAAACTGACAAAATTTTTATACTTATCCAATGAAAATCTCTTATGGATCAATGGATGCAATTTTACATTAATTAAGTAAAAATTGAATGTCATTAAGTTTTTCTATTGTATAATTTCTTGTTTATCATAATTTTTTGCCATCTATTTCTTGTATATCTTCTAAAGAAAAAAGATCTACAATGAAAAATTTTATATATAAAAACTTTGGTGTAGTGATTATCAATATTTGATTTTTGAGGGTTCAGTAATCTGAAAAGCCTCACTTTCTTAGGAGTCCAACAATTCTACTCCAGAGTCTACTCCAACGTCCAGAGTCCTACTCGGATTATGGACTTATAACTATTTATTGATGTTAACTTTATTTTATGCTGTTTATGTATTAATAAGGAAGTATATCTTAATTGCCTGACAGTTACAGTTAATCTGGGAATCTAGGTGGAATTAAGTTTTAGTAATTACGTAAGCAATCACCAAGGAGCAGCGTCACCAAGACTCACGCTGAATCGCCAATAAATTCCAGCAACTTTCCTCGAATATTACATGTTGTATTCGAGAGAAAGTTGATGCCATTTATATAATCTGTTGTAGTTGGATGATGTAATTTATATAAGCACTTGAGGTGAATATTTTTTTTTTTTTTACTTTCTCAAGTTAGTCTTTTTCCCTGAGAGAAAATTCGTGAGTCTCCCCACCCCCACCCCTTTATTTTATACTTTTTATTTATTAATAAGGGACTATATACTAATTTCCTGACAGTTACAATTAATCTGGGAGTTCAGATGGAATTAAGTTTCACTACAGGAGCAGCGCTATCAAGTGTCGCACTGAAATGCTAATAAATTCCACCTTTCCTCTAACATAACATGTTGTTGTATTTGAGGAAATGTTGATGCAATTTATATGAGCACTTGAGGCGAATTATTGTAATTACTTACTTTCTGAAGTTGATCAAGAAAATCCGTGAGCCCTCCCCCTTATTTTATACTGGTTATCAATTAATAAGGGAGTACATATTTGTTGCAATATACAACATGTTGTTGTATTCGAGGAAACGCTGATGCCATTTATATAAACTGTCGTTGTTGGATGCTGCCATTTATATAAGCACTTGAGGCGAATTATTTTACTTATTTATTTTTAAAACTTTCTCAAGTTAATCTTTTTCCCAAGACCTTGGCATGCCAAAGAAATAGTCGATTAAAAAGTCAGAAAACTTCATAGCAAATCCGTTTATTCATGAAGGGATGTTTCCGGTTTGTGGAAGTGCTATGGGAATTGCTCCGTGCCCCTTCTGTCTGTGAGGCAGAAGATTCTACTAGTAATGGATTGTTCCCCAGGCGGCCATAGCATGGGGCGGCCCTTTACTGGGTGGGGTGTTTTGTCATTGCAAACGAAGAGGAAAGCATTTCGAAATCCGCTTCGGTCCCCCTCCCCCTCCTTTTTTTTATAAAAAGAGAGTTATGGAAGGAAACTTTGAATTTCTAGGCTCCTAGGAGAGTAACTATTCTTTTGGCTTAAAGGAAATATAGAACTCCGAGTGAATTGTTCAGTTTCAGTCGTTTTATTTATTTTTTGAGGAGTTTCGTTGGTAATGCCTATAGCTACTTTCGAATGCATCATTAATAAATATAAACCATTACGTAATAGGGTTTTTCAAAGAGATTGTTTACGTAACCTTTTTATTAAATATTTATGTTACGCATTTAATATAAATATGCAGTTTTGAGATTTATTGCAAGCAAGTTTTGGAATATTTTACTTTTAAAACTGATAATATTTTTATACTTATCCAATGAAAATCTCTTATGGATCAATGGATGCAAGTTTACATTAATTAAGTAAAAATTGAATGTCATTAAGTTTTTCGAATGTATAATTAATTTCTTGTGTTTGCCATCGGTGTTTGGTTAGGCGCTTCTAGTAATATATGTATTTAACTTATTTCAAAGAATATATATATTTATATTTGCAAGCTCTCCAATTTTGTATTTATATAGTTATATTTTCAAGCAATATATATATTACCAAGCTATTTCAAAGATACCTGGTAAAAATGTAAAAGTAAGTAGAGGGGATTAAAAAAAAGGTTATTTTGTAATAGAATGTGTAGATAGGAATGTTACGTGAAAGTGCTGGCTCTGAAAGGAGATATGTAGAACAAGTAAATAAGAAAGACAAAGTAAAAAGAAACAAACATTTTACTGATTAAACTTTTTGAAGTAGGTGCTCCAAAGTGTGATACACCACTAACAATGATAAAAAATTCACTGTGGTAGTGCATGGTTTGATTAAATCACACATGCAATGCATATCACGCCCACTTCAGCAGCGAATCATAATCGGACTTCTAGATCTTTATTGTATTCAATGAAAATTTATTCTTAATTAGAATTTCTTCATCAAAGAACATCAAGTTCTTAATGAGAGTTTCTTCATCAAGGGACATCAAGTTCTTAATGTTCCTTCAGAAAAATAAAACTATGGATGTTAGATTCGATTGGACAGGAATGGGTCCACATTACTACATCCAATTTGGACAAAAAAAGTAGGAGATGAGGTAATTTCTAAATGCTGATATGGGGTCCATAGTCATGGAACCATATTTATGTATGGGTTCAACGATGAACAATTGGAGAAATTTTGGAAAAAATCTCATGCAAGTGTTTTTGAGCAACTGCTTTATTTCTGTTCATATCCTTATGCATAAAATTTATTTCAGTGAAATAAATTTTATGCATAAATGATATATTATTTATAATTTATTTTTTTATTTAAATTTTTTTAAATTTAGTCAGCGGCTTCCTAATTACCGTAACAATGTAAATTGGTTAAATTCAGCACAGAAAATGGCCATTAACGTCAGCTAGTTGTTTTTAAGTGTGGACTAAAAATTGCCTTTTACCTCTTCGGGTTTTTTTTTCAATTTGCTTATTTCAATCGACTGTAACTGCCTTCAAATTTTTGCTTGATTTGACTTGGCGTACTGTACTTTATATCTTGGCGGTATATCTAATGATACTTAGATCGTTTGATTCTTGAATTAACAAACAACTATTTCAATTAATAATAAATTAATTTTATTTTAATATTTGTAATAACCATAATAAAAACTATACAATTACTGTTTGACCATTTCAAAAATGCTGAAAGCATCAATAAAGGTAAACATTAAAATTTTTATTATTATACTATGATTATTATTATTTAAGCGAAAACATAAATGACTAGCAAATCACTGAAAATTACTTTATTCAATACTATGGCATTAACTGTAACATTAATGGCAAGTTTAAAAAATTCTGTTATTCGAAAACTATATATTAATAGCTGAGAATTCTATTTACGTTAACCATTACAAAAATTAGTTTCAAAATTTTTCGCATTATGCAAATCATTCGAATCCCAGGAACACATTTACAGAAGGCAATTGCATACTTAGTCTGTGCTGGACGTTGCATGTTTAAACATTTTAAATGACATTTTCAATGTAATGGCTATTGGTTAAGTTTTACCGATTACATATATTTATATATAATATTCATTTTAAGAGCAATTAAAAGATTCGTATATATTTAAATATTTCAGAATGGGGCTGGATATATCGTGCTTTGTGGTTTCCAAAAAAATGTTAATACTATATTGATTCGAGAGAACCAGGTGTGACAGTGGATTTTCCAATGTCTCCTTTCAAATTTCCTATATTGGTTGCTGAACAGAAAATTATACTAATAAATAATATAGAGCAAGAAAAACACAGCATAATTCTATATAAAAATTCATTTATTCAATAAAATAATCTCATTGTAATAATGTATGATGAAAATCATCCATGCTTTTACAAACTAAAATTAATAAAACACTTTTCAAATTTTTCATAATAAATAATTAATTCATCTCACTATAATAAAAAAATTCACTGTAATAAAATCAGATTTTTACATAAATTTATTGTTTTTAACATAAAGGTAATAAAATATTTATTTAATGTGTGTTGCACTTAATTTTCTACATATAACGTGAAAAAATTGCAATGATTTTAAATAAAATGAAGCAATGAAATAAAAAAAGGCAATTTATGGTAGAAGTTGCAAATAAAGGAAATGAATTTTATATATAAAATTTCCAGTTGTCTGAAATTTAATAATGTGTTTAATCTTTTGATAATAATATTAAACTATTTTCCATTTTAACAGTAATAAATTAATCAATATTGTGTTATCAAAATTGAATGTAATGATACTCAATATATTTTATTTAAAACAAGATTTGATCTTTTTATTCACTACTTTAATGAAAATTAAAAATGCTTTATTTACTTTTTAATTTAGACACATTTACATATTTTATTTCAGAGAGTTGTTGGTTTCCAATGCCAAACATGCATTTTTGTCCTTAAGTTAAATGTACATATGCAGCAGATACGGAGGGCATAAAGGCGATTAAGAAATTTAAAAATCAATCTTTGCAATTCTTTTATTTGGATATAAAATTATAACCGAATCAAATATTTAATGTGGCTTTTATATTATATAGTAACCGTAGATCGACCATGTGATATTAATATCTTTTGACTAGTTTGTTTTATAGCATTTAGTGGTCTGGAGTAAATGCCGATGGGCCACTATTCTTGAATTTAAAGAACTAACGGGTGCGAATTCCAGTGTCTTTCCTTTTTATTGTAAGTGACTTAATTATAAAGATGCCGACGCTATATGGGTAGCCTGGCAGAGATAACAAGTAACAAGATGAGTATTTGTTTCTACTTTCATTTATTTTATATTTTTCTTCTGCATATTGAACCAATTATAAATTTTAGAGAACTTCGTAACAAATTTTCTGTTTCTCATTTTTTACATATTTTACTTTGATTTTTTATTTGTCTTAGTACTATTAGTTAAGTTTTATTGTTTCATAAGTTTTATTTATTATTTTTTTGCATTTTTTACTTGAACTTCTAGTAATTTTCCATTAAAGCTTCATTTTTATTTATTTAATTATAAAGCTGTTGAATAAATAAGTACATATATCATCATCATCAGTGGTGAAACAGCCCACGGTGGGCGAAGACCGTCTGCTGGTCCGGATTTCTAGAATGGAGATGTTTTCCTTTTAAGGGGTAGGGTTGTCACAACTACACCCACAGCCATATTAGACAAGGACCTACGGTTTAAAATGGATTCTGAACCCCTACAAACATCCATGGAACCGCCAGGATTCGAACCCGATACCTGTGGAACTGAGTGCGAGACCACTATTCACTCGGTCATCAGCTCCCCAAATAAGTACTCGTTGATATTAATATATAAACGTATCAACAAATGAAACTGTAAAAACAATAAACATTTGTAAAAGCAAATATTTACTGTAAAGCGCATAAATGCAAAAATACGTTAATAAAACGTCAGAAAAAAAAGCATAAATTTGTTTTCATTTCATTGAAGTTATTCAAATTAAATTTAATTATTTATACAGCTAAATAAAAAGAAAAACTGAAAAGAAAACCTCTCTATATCTGTCGAAAATAATATTCATATTCTGTTTTAATTGGATTTTTCTGTCATACAAATATCGCTTATCTTATATGATTCTCGATTCAAAGTGGAACATTCTATAACACAGTGAAACACAATAGTTTGAACAAGTGAATTTGAACCCTACGGCAAATCGAGTCACATTCCGCAACAGGACATTGAATCCCAAGGCAGTAGATTGTGGTTAATGTTTACTTCCATACATAAAAAAAAAAGTAGTTTCCTCGTGTTTTCTTGCCCGGAGTGACTTTTGATTCTTTCATCATTAGTTTGTTGTTCTCCAAGGAAACAGAACAATCTTTGCTTGACAAAAAAAAATATGTAGGGATTTCGGCCCGCGGGCTCAAGATTTGTTGATCTATATGTGTACTTATGATATTACATGGTTATAAAATTGAAACAGACCATAAAATATGATACCTTAGCCAAAAAGAATGTCAGTTTTGTATTATCTGGAGCTGATATATAAAATTAGAGCTTTGTTGAAAAATTCATTTTTTAAAATATATTTCTAATTTACTTATTTTTAATTATCATAGAGTTAAAATTTTACTTACAGAGTTGAGCTTTATCAATAATTTAAAAGTTGTTATAAATAAAATGTTAAATATTTATAAATAATAATGTTAAATAAAATGTTAAATGACACCTTACTTATAAAAGATATTTCATCAAAATATTTTCAAAAATAATTATTCATTTAAAGATTATAATTTTATTTCTATTACAAGACTACAATATAAATGAGTAACAATATAAATGAATAACTGAATTATTTATGTTATTTATGTAAACTTATTACTTTTTAAAAATAAGATAACATGAATACTGTCTTTAAAGAATTGGTTAATAAGTCATATATTACATAGACTTTTATAATACGACATATACAATTAACTTTTTTTGCATATTTAACCAACACATTCTTGATAAGATAATAATAATAATAATAATTACAATGTAGTACAAAGTTTACTTATGGTGGCAATATTTATTTCAGAATTTTAAATTAGTAGGAATAGTGAATTTAAAAACACAAACATTTAAATGCTGCTCTAATGTGACATTCTTTTTTTTTTTTTTATTTATAATCGTACACCCATCGTATTACATATTATATTATTTATATCTAAATAAAGAATCGAAATTTGATCCATTCATACCCAAAATGAAAAAAAATATTCAAAAAATATTATTATTTAATGGAATTAAACTTAACATTATACAATTGTAATACACAAATGCTGTGTAAATAATTATCAACTTATAATTAAAATAATCTATTAAAGTGCAATGTTTTTTAGCATATTTAATTATCGTAGCTAGAAACATTGTATGTTTTAAATATTTAATTGCAGGACTATTCAATTTAAATGCATTTCAATAGGGGTAACTTTTATTTACACTAAATGATTTAAAAATATATATATATCAATTGGCAATGCCTTTGAAATTGCCTTAAAAATATTATATGGCTGTAAAATAAAAATTTAATTTTTATTTCGTAATCAAAACAATTACAGTAGAGATTTTATTTTGTAGTAAATAATTCATTTTAAGCATTGTTGATAGTAATTATAAATTTTTAAATAAGTAAATAATAATAATCATGTTTAATATAAGAAAAAACAAATTACCTATGGCGTGTTTAGATTAGATACTCATAATACAAGAAGGTTTAACTATGATACATTTTAAGGACATATTTATTTGTATTTCATGATGGTCGATTGGTATTTGCACCTTCGTCTACTTACGAAAGAGCCAACTTTAGGATTTTCCCTTTTTATAGGATTCGTGCCCATAGCAAGTGAAGACTCGAGAATTTTGATTCTACATCAAATCCCCAATCGAAGTCAAATGAATTCGTAAATTCAACCATTGTACTCCACCAGACTTCGTGCCCATAGCAGTTGAACGCTCCAGAATTTTGTTTCAACATCGAATACCCAATAGAAGCCCCATGAATTTTTAAATGCAACCTCTGTACTTCACCAGACTTCGTGCCCATAACAGATGAAGACGAGAATTTTGATTCAACATCAATTTCCCATGAATTCGTAAATGCAACCACAATACTCCACCAGACGTTTTTAGGCCAATGAATCAAACCTTATTATTTTTAATAAATTTTAAAAGCTATTTATAGTATTCGAGAAATATTTCAATAATAAACAAAGAAAAATCCATTCACAAAAATTCAACTAAAATAATGCTTTCTATAATATCTTTACGAAAAAGTAAATAAAACTTACCATTGAAAAAAAAAATAAAAAAGTGCTTCCTTTTATTTTGGAAACATCTTAAAAATATTTCCTGGTAAAAAGGGATCAATTTGTCTTTTTATCTATAAATGTTACGAATCGTAGTCGAATTCTTGATGCTTAGTCTACAATTTTTGTTCGGAATTTCAAATTTGATAAATTTCAAAATAGAATTCACTCGAGTTTTCTTTGTAGCCTAAGAGCATCTATCAACATTCGTATGTTATTAATAGTGTTTTTAGTGCTTCATATAAGTTGTTCTTAAAATGATAAATATTTCCTTTATCCTTAAATTTGTTTCTTCTTCTTGCTTAAATTTATGAAAAATTGTCTCTTTAAGATTTAATATGGTATTTAATATGACAAAAAACCCTACATTTAATAGAGCTTAAAAATTGATATATTTAAAAGGCCATACATAGTAATAAAAGTGAAAAAAATAAGTAGAATTAACATTTAAATTTGAATTGAACTAGCACTTAATTTTTTTTAAACATTATATGTTATGTATAAATAATATGAAATTATTATATGGTCATGATTATTGCTCATGACATGCACATTTTATTTAGTAATTTAAAAAAATTTTGTGAGAAACAGCAAATTTATTTTTTTTTCTTATTTTAAAAATATATTACTGAAATTTTTAATGTTTGTTAGTACAGTAATTTTTTTTTAAATATTAAATTAAACAAATTGCAACATATGAGAATTTTTAACCATGTTAATATAAGTGCATCATACGTGCATTAAATCTTTCAAACTTATAATGCATATTTTTCTTTATTAAGTTGTATGTTGCGTGAGAAGTTGGTAAAAAATTATGAATTAATAAAATTTTATCTTAAATTTATGTACACATATTTCTCTTTTGGATCTAACATTATATTTAACAACAAAACCTACATTTAATAAAGCTTTAAAAAATTAATATCTTTAAATGCCATACATAGCAATAAAATGAAAAAATAAATAGAATTAGCATTTATATTTACAGATTATTATTATGTATAATTAAGATCAGGAAATACTTAGGAATATTTAAAAGGTTTAGCAATTAAGATTTTGAAGTTATTAATAACAAAAAAATTATTTAGTTATTTAAAAATTTGTTGAAATAGCTAATTTAAAAATAATTTTGTTCTCGATTTAAAAAAAAAATGCTACTTAAATTTTTAATGAGTATTAGCCTACTAAAATTTCTTTTAAAATATTAAATTAAACAAACTGCAACATATGAAATTTTTTTCACAATAATATTATATAAATCTTTCATATTTATGATGAATGTTATGATCTGTGTTTCTGTGTAGTTCAATTAAGTTGTATGATGTATGAATTAGTCTATAAATTATATAAATATAGCTTGCATTAGAAATAAAAATTTTACAATAATAACATTGTTTACTTTCATGTTACTTTATTGTTTACTTGTTGTTTATTGTTTACTTTAATTTCCAAATGTAATAACAAATACTTTCATTTAATTTGAAGTGATTTAATGTATTACAATCAAATAATTACATATTACAATTTTAATTAATTCATAACAATTAATTATAATTTAATCATTCATTCAATCAATCAATAATAATCCATTCATTCATTTATTAAATCAAAAATAGTGTAGTATATATAAATTTATACACGCTTATGAAAAACCTATTTAATTTGAATCCCTATACTACCATTGTAACTTTCATTTTATCTTTTAACGAACAACCTAAACATTTTTGCAGGCAACATGTTTTTTATTTAATTATGTTTGACATTTTTCACCCATCATTAGAGACGCAAGGCATACTTTCTAATTGGATGAAATGTAAAAATACTTTCGTTGGATAAATATTGAATTTCACTCTACCATTAAATGACAAATGCTTCGTTGAATCAGATCCATTCAATCAAAACCCAGGAATTCTTATTTATCGTTGACAAATTGCATGTATTTTGTTTCCAATTAGGTGTAATGTCAGAGGACAAATTCACATCTTAAAAGTTACATCTTTTTGATTACTGTTATTCTATCCATACTCCCAATATGCATCCGAAGTTCATTCATTGGCATTCCAGTGCGGAAGAATTTCGACGCAATTATCAAATATTCAGAATAATTGGGCTTTAATGGGTGTTTGAGAATTTGCTTATCGATTAACTGTATCTTCATCGTCACGTTTGCTTCAGCTAGTTGAAAAGCCCCCTCTTCGCAACGAAATGAAACGCTTTGCAATTGCTGAAGCTATCCAGGATTGAGGAGTTGGAGTAATTGCAGTTCCCTGAATCTAATGGCAGTTAGAATTGATCGATTCATTGCTTTGCTTTATAAATATTGAGAGTGAATCCCAGTGACGGAAAATCTATGGTGATTTGAGGGTTGCATGTGAGGAATAAATATTTGTTTCCTTTTTTGGGATTGCATGATCTCCAAATCACCATGTCACTGAACCACTCTCAGCCATAAAGCAGCGAATCAATCAACTGCCATGGGTGCTGCAGCCTCCAGCTCCTCAATCCTGGTCACTGTGTTGCAAGCGTTCGTTGCGAGAAAATGAAGCAACCAATGTTTGATGAAGATATGAACAATCGACAACAAAATTCAAACACCACATTAAAGCAATTATTCTGAATATTTGACAATTGCGTCAGGAGACTAACGCCCCTGGAGGCTTCAATGAATGAGCTCAGTCATATTGAAGGTATGGATGGAATAACAGAATATCAAAGATGCAGCACAAGATCTATCTCTGATACTGGTGAAACTACTGCTGTTTTTGACAACGATAATAAGTGTTCAACAAGAAGCATTCATTAATGGTAAGTGAGAGTATGTTATCAACGAGAAAGTATTTATTTCATCAATTAAGAAAGTATAACGCTGCGTCTGGAGTGAAAATGTCAGGCATAATTAAATAAAACATTGCCTGCAAAAAATGTTTAGGTTGCGATGGAAATGAAAGTTTAATGGCTGAATCAGCAAATTCAGTAATCAGTTTTTCATGTGGCTTCGTCAGCTACCATACATAATGTAAATCATTTTTGATTCAGTAAATGGTGAGATGGATTCAACCGTCGACGATTGGGCTCAGGCTGGAGACAGAGTCACTGAGGTATTAATTATTTATGAACAATTAAAAATTGTAATATATAATTATTTGATTGTACAATATCAGCTTCTAAATTGAAATCAGTATTTAATTATTACATTGAAGTAAAGTAGGCAATGAAGCAACAATGGAAAAGCAGTAAAACAATGTTGTGTATGAGGCCTGATGCAATACAGCTATATTTATATAAATTTATAGACTAATTCATACATCATACAACTATTGGCTGAGAGAGCATTGGCATTGTGAGAAAATTTCATATGTTTTTGAGTTTATTTAATTTAATGTTTAAAGAAGATTTTAAGTAGGCTAATGCTCATTAAAAGACTAAGTAGCCAAATCGAGAACAAGAGTATTTTTAATTAGCTATTTCAACAAATTTTTAAAGCCAACTAAATAATTTTTTGTTATTAATAACTTCAAAATCTTAATTGCTAAACAGCACAAATATTCAGGAAATATTTCTGATGTGAGCCATACTGTAATAATAATCTGTAGATATAAATGTAATTCTAAACATTTTTTCATTTATTAACTATAATATATTGCATTTTAGCACAAAACTGCAAATATGAGGTTTTGTTAAGTAATGTTAGATCTAAGAGAAAATATGTTGTATGAGGCCCAAAGATGGAGTTCGGTAATTCATAATTTTTACTAACTCTCACGCAACATATAATAAAAGCTATCATTATAATTTGAAAGACTAATACTTTTGTATGATCTGCTATTGTATGGTTAAAAAATTCTCATATGTTGCAATTTAATTTATTTAATATTTAAAAAAACTACTGCTATAGGCATTAAAAATTTCAGTAATGAAGAAAACTCAAATTTCTTTATTTCTCACAAAAATTTTTCAAATTATAATAAAATATTGCATGTCATGAAGCAATAATCATATGACCATATAATAATTTCATGTGTACCATGGCATATATTGTTTAAAAAGGCAAGTGCTAGTTCAATTCAAATTTAAATGTTGAATTCTACTTGTTTTCACTTTGTATGTATATTTAAATATCAGATTTTTAAGCTCTGGGTTTTAATCATATTAAATGCCATATTAAATCTTAAAGAGACAATTTTTCATGAAATTTGAAACGAGAAGAAGAAGAACTGAAATTTAAGGACAAAGAAATATTTATCATTTTAAATTTAACTTTATAAGCACTAAGCACAATGGCAACATACAGTGTTGATAATTTGCTCTTGGAAGCTACAAAAAAACTCAGTGAGTCTATTTTGAAGGCTATCAAATTTAATTCAGACAAGTAGACTAAGCATCAGGAAGTACATTAATAACATTCTCAGATAAGACAAATTGATGCCTGGGAAATATTTTAAGATGTTTCAAAATAAAGGGCACTCCACGACATCAATTTTCAATGGTAAGTTTATTTTCGTAGATGTGCTAAGCATTATTTTAGTTGAATTTTGTGAATCTTTTCTTTTGTTTATGAAATATTTCTCAAAATAATGAGTTTTATTCGACCAAGCTACTTTCCGTCACAGTGGAAGCCAGGCGTTGGAAATTCATGAAATTGATGTTGAGTCAAAATTCGTCTTCTATGCTTTGCAATGAAGGTAAACTTTGTGGTATTCAAAACCTATGGGCATTCAACACTATGGGCCTGAAAGCAGTGAATACAATGGACGAGACTACGAAATTCGATTGCAGAATTGATGGCAGAATCAGAATTCTCGGTCTTTCACTATGGGCACGAATCTAAGGAAAGTCTAAAGGACAATAATATGAGTGAACGAGAGGTGCAGAGCAATCGACAATCATGAAAAATACAAAATGGCAAAATGTATCGTAGTAAACTGTATCTAATCTAAACTTGCGCCATGAGTAATTTTCTTATATTAAACATGATTATGTACCCATTTAAATTTATGAGAATTACTATCAACAATAGCAAAATATTTACTACAAATAAAATCTATATCAAATGTTGATTACAGTAAAATTAAATTTTGACACGCAACCATATATTTTAGGCAGAGCATTGCCCAGTGATATGTATGTATTTTTAAAGTCATTTAGTGCTTCAAATAAGTTACTATTGAAGCTGCATTTAAAAATGAATAGTCTGATAAATGTTAAAACATACAATGTTCTAGCTACGATAGTAAATATGCTAAAAAAACATTACTTTTTAATAGGTATTTTAATTATAAGTTGACTCAATTATTTACACAGCATATTTGTGTATTACAATTGTATAATGTTAAGTTAATTCCAGTAAATAATATTTTAGTGGCAGATCATCGGAGGCTAACTATTGGAGCTATAAATAATATAATATGTAATACGATGGGTGTACGGTATAAGCAAAAGAATACGGTAGGCAGCTTTAATGTTTGTGTTTAAATTCACTATTCCACTGGTACAAATTCTGTGCTTACATCAAGTAAGCTTTTGTATATTATTATTATTGTATTATCTTATCAAATGTGTTGGTTAAATATGCAAAAAGACCAATTGTATATGTCGTATTATAAAGTCTATGTAATAATTCTTTAAAGACGTATTCATGTTATCTTGTTTTACTAAAAAGTAATAAGTTTACATAAATAACATAAATAATTCGGTTATTCATTTATATTGTTACTCATTTATATTGTAGTCTTATGACAAATAAGGTATAATCTTTAAATGAATAATTATTTTGAAACATTTGATGAGTATGTAAGTGAAGATGATAGGCATTTTATTTAACATTGTATTTATAAATATTTAACATTTATTTATAACAGCACAGTAATGATAAGCTCCAACTCTATGAAAAATTTAACTCTATAATAGTAAAAATAAGTAAGTAGAAATATATTTTAAATGAATTTTCAACAAAAATCTAATTTTATATCATTTCAATAACAAGAGCTGACATTCTTTGGCTTTAGGCTATCATGACACATGGTCTGTTTCAATTTTACTCACATGTGTATCATAAGTACACATATATCAACAAATGGCAGGCCAGAAAATCTCACTGTCAAGCAGGTGTTCTGTTTCCTTGGAGAGCAACAAGCTAATGATGAAGAATCAAAAATCACTCCGGCAGAAACATTTTATGCGAATGAAACATTAACCATCTACCTTGAGTTCAATGTCCCAGGGCAGGCTGTGACTCATTTGCCGGCAAATTCAAAATTCACTTGTTCAAACTATTGTGTTTCACTTTGTGAACAAATGTTCCGCTTTAATCGAGAATCATACTCTAGATAAGCATATTTATGACAGAAAAATCAGTAAAGCAGGGCCTATGAAGATATTATTTTCATTGAGATATAGGAAATTTTCTTTCAGTTTCTTTTATTTAGCTGGCAAATAGTAAGAACTGGTGAACTGGCTTCAGTGAGAATGAGAAACAAGTTTATGTTTTCTGGCGTTTTAATCTTGTATTTTTCATTTTATGCACTTTACATCAAATATTTGCTTTTTTACAAATGTTATTGTTTTACAGTTTCGTTTGTTGACTACGTTATATATTAATATCGGCAGTATATTTGAGCTGATGACCAGTGGTGATCTACTTTTTCATTCTGTCGAGTTCGAGCTCCTGGCAGTTCCATGGATGTTTGTAGAGTTCAGAATCCGTTTGTGGCTTTATTGAACAATATTCAACCTACCCCTTAAGAAGCATCTCCATTCTAGAAATCCGGACGAAGCTGAGCATGCTGCCGTGAGCTGTTTCCTGCTGATGTGTGTTGTAACAACTGACATTCAACGGCACTATTAAATGACGTAAGCCAAACTTTGAAATTTTTAAGTTCAAGTAAGAAATGCAAAAAGCAATAAATAAAACATGAGCAATGAGTACTGGACAAAATAAAGATGGTAAACTATGTGAAAATGAGGAAACGAAAATTTATTTTGAGGACCTCTAAAATTTATAATTGAGAAAAATATAAAAATAGTGAAAACAAATACTTTCATTTTATTATATTTCTCTGCCGGGCTACCCATCACTGGCGTCGGCATCACTACTAGTTAGTCACTGGAGGAAGACTCAATTCACCATAATTCGCCTGTCGAAATAAATGGCTTCCCATCAGCACCTTCTCCAAACCCTGTCATATAAACAGGCTAGTCAAGCAGTAACCAGCCTCACGTAGCCCCGTCTACTGATTACACTATATGCCTCAAAGGCCTGATGCATGTTTGATTCGGTTATATTTTATATCCAAATAAAAAGAATTACTGGGTGTTTTAAATTTCTTAATCACTTTATAACCCTCGTATCTGCTGTACATTTAACTTGGAGACAAAAATCATGTTGGCTTTGTGGAAGCCAACAATCTCTGAAATAAAATAATGTGAAATGTGTCTAGAGTAAAGAGGCAAATAAGCATTTTTAATTTTCATGAAATGAATAAAAGATCAAATCTTGTTTTTAAATAAGAATATATTGATATCATTACATTCAATTTTGATAACACAATATTGACAATTTATTACTGTTAAAATGGAAAATAGTTGTATTGTATCAGATTAAACACATTATTAATTTCAGACAACTGGAAATTTTATATATAAAAATTCATTTCAGCTGTACAACTCACCATAATTGCCTTTTTATTTCATTGCTTCATTTTTATTTGAAATCATTGGGAACCTCGTTATATGTAGAGAGTGGTGCAATACACATTAAAATGTTATTACAGCATGTTAAGCAATATTATATGAAAATCGATTTTAACCACGGTAATTTTATTATAGTGAGATGAATTGGTATGAAAATTTTGTGTTTAGTTTGTAAGCATGGATGATTTCATCTTGATATTACAATGAGATGGCCTATTGAATAACATGTAAATTATGCTGTGTTCTTGCTCTGTATTTATTGGTATAATTTGTTCAGCAACCAATATAGGAGAGGACTGAGGAGACATTGGAAAATCACTGTCACACCTATTTAGCACAGAGCCTGAAGCACGACTATCCGGCCCCATTCAATGTTTTCAAATCTTTTAATTACTCTTAAATGAATATTATGCTCAAAATATTAGCCAATCGATAAAAACTGCACCAATAACTCATTACATGTGGAAATAGGCTAAAATGTTCAGAGCATGCGGCACAGGCGATGCCTTTCTGTAGGCCTGAGTTTCAATGATGCATAATGCAAGAATTTGAAATATTTAGCAAATGGTTAACGTAATAAATTCTCGGCTATTATATATTTTCGAATAACAGGCACAAACTTGCCATTAATGTTACAGTTAATGCTACATAGTGTGAATAGTAATTTTCAGTATTTATAGTCATTGCTGTTTTCGCTTAAATAACGTAATCATAGTATAATAATAAAAATTTTAATGTTTACCTTTATTGACTGCTTTCTTGACACGAAAATGGTCAAAACGTATATAGTTTTATTATGGTTTATTACAATATTGCAAAATAAAGAGTGGTTGTATTAGTGAAATGGTTAGGCTGTTAATTCAGAATCAAACGATCTGAAAATGTCATTAGATGCTACCGCCAAGATATAAAGTACGGTACGCCAAGTCAAATCAACAGGGTGGGCAGTTACAGTCGATTGAAATAAGCAGAATTAGAAAAAAACCCGAGAGGTAAGGCGGTACAGTCCTGTGCTGGTATTCCAGTACATTGTTACGGTAATTAAACCGCTGACTAAACAAAATTTAAATAAAAGAATGAAGTATAAACATAATATATCACCTTATGCATAGGAAATTTGTTTCATAAGGTAAGTACATGCGCCGTCAGACAAGAAATAAACAGTTGCTCAAAAACTGCATAAAATTTTCAAAGCCTCAATTGTTCATCGTTAACCCACACATGGTTCGTGATGGACTATCGGCGCATTTATCCCTACTTTTATTCCTGGCCAAATCAAGTCTAACATCCATAGTTTTGACACTCTGAAGAACATTAAACGATGATACGCGATGAAAGAGCTCTCGTGAAACGATGTTGATGAAGGTGAGTAAATGCGTGGTACAATAAAGTCTCAGAGTCGGTATGATTCGCTGCTGGCTCAGGCGTGACCGCCGACCCACTGTGCAATTTATCCACATTTTCCTTTTTCAATGAGCACGTTGTGGTGTATCACAGGCACCTAAGCTCAGGTTTGTCAGTAAGTATTTGTTTCTACTTTGATAATTTCTTATTTACTTTGTTCATATCTCACTCAGGCCAGCTTTCATGACATTCTATCTGCATTCTACAAATAACTGCTTTTAATCCCCTCTACTTTACGTAACTGACAATATATTGAGAAATATAAACTTGTAAATACAACTACAATATAGGCTATGCTCTATTCTTGAAATATTAATACATATATTGGCGCTAACCGCACCGAATGGCAAGCACACGAAATGTGCATTCGAAAAGCTTGAGCATTCAATTTTGCTCCAATTGTGTGAGCTTTGCGTCCGTGTCCATGAAGTTTGGACAGAAATCGGTTTTAAAAAAGTAAAATATTCAAACACTTTTACAATAAACTATATTTATATTAAATGCGTAACATAAATATTTAAAAAGGTTACGTAAAACAATGTAACGAAGAAACCCCTATTGTAATGGTTGTGTGATGCATTCGAAAATATAGGCGTACCAACTCCTCAAAAAAAGGCGAACAACTCGCTTGAAGCCAAAAGAATGATTACTCTAGGGCTTAGAAATTCAAAGTTTCCTTTCCGCCAACTCTCTCTTTTTATCAAAGGAGGGAGGACAGCAGTTTCAGATGCTCCTCTTCGTTTGTGACTGCTGCCACGGCTCGCGTGAAACAATCCGTACTGAAACCAGTCTTCTGCCTCACAGAGGCTGCAGAGCCTTCCTGGCTAAGCCAGAAGCATCCCTTCGTGAATAGGCCGGATTTTACCATGAAATTTTCTGGCATCGACTATTTCTTTAATGCCAGGTCTTGAGGAAGATTGGCAGTTTAAAAAACAAAAACTCAATTAAGCCTCAATAACTTATATAAATGGCGGCATCAAATAAATGGCATCAGCGTTTCCTCGAATACAGCAACATGTTGTATGACGCTAGTGTACTCCCTTATTAATTGACAGCAAGTATAAATAAGGGGGAGGGGAGCTCCAGATTTTTTCTTTGATACAACAATTCGCATCAAATATTCTCCACTCAAAGCCATCTTCTCATTCACAACAAGCATGTATATGTTCAGAAGAGAAGGTGGGGCTATTAACGTCGACACTGACTAGCGCTATCTGTAGTGGCAATTCCCTCTGAGACTCCCAGATTAACTGTAACTATCAGGAAAGTAGTATATAATCCCTTATTAATACATAAAGAAGGCAAACAACAAAATAAGGGGTGGAGCAATACATGGC
>BPLR01006208.1:0-105245 GCA_021605095.1 Caerostris extrusa
TTACGTGGAAGTTTAATGAAAGTACAAATTATAAATCAAATAATAAACATGAAAACTGTTACAATAATATAACAAAATAAACATTTAAATTGCTTTTAGCAAATGGATGTTTCTTAAGGCTAAATCGTTCTTTTCATATACATTAAAATATTTAAACTTTATTCTCAGCTTTAATTTCTTAAATTTATTTCCATTCTAATTTTTATTTAATTCAAAATAATTTAGTTTTTATAAATACATATTTTAATTACGAAAAATAAAATAATTATATAAATCAATACGAATTTAGTTAATGCTTTAAAAATTTCAAGGAGAGTATTTTGTGATTTTTAAAATGTTTACAAAGAATAAAAAATTGCCTTGCTCTTGAGAAATTTCATTTTTTTCTTGATTTGGATCGTATATTATTTATTATTTGAAGCATGTAATTTTATTTAATTCTACAAAAGCTATAAGAAAATAATGATAAAAACATAAAAAGAAATTAAAATAATTTAATTGCTACAAATCTTGCATATTTTTATATTGCTTATACAATTCTTTCTGAAAACATCAATTTCAGATTTGAGGAACGAAATAAAAATGTGACCCAATGAAACTTTTTAAAACTTTAACAATTTAATTTATACTATTTATTAATCATTATTCATCAAAGAATATTCTGAATTTAAAGTTCTTCAAAAATGATTTGTTTTTTAAAAAAATATATTTCGAAAAAATTATAATAACAATTATAATAGATAATGATAATGATAATAATAGCTTCAAATAAAGTTCCTTGAAAATAATATTAAAATGAGAAGAATATAAAAAATATATTTCGAAAAGGATAATAATAATGATAATGATAATAATAATAATAGCTTCAAATAAAATTCCTTTAGAATATTAAAAATGCTTTCAGTTGATATTTCACATACATACATAATATTAAAAGAATGTATAAATGATAATGTATAAATAATAAATAAATAATCTGGATAAATAATTAAAAAACATTAAAAAGAAAAGAATCGAATGTAGTTAAAGTAAAAATATTTATTTTTCTAAGTGTAAAGTTTTTTGAGTTTTTTGTAATACTAGTTAAATCAGTAAAAATTTAATACTAGTTAAAATTTTATTTGCTGAATAAATAACTCATAAATGAATTTACATTAAACTCATTTCTTTGGAATTAAAAAAGAAATTAATTTAAATTAAGTTTTGTGTTGGAAGTTTTTATCAGAGTTTAAATATTGATATATTTTAAGACTTCGTTTGATCTTATTTTTATAAAGAACAATTGGAAAAAAGTCATATTTAACTAAAACAAATACAATTTTCTAACGTTTTTATAGTTAATTATAGATTAACTACCTGCATTTTTAAACAGGCTGTATTTAACTCATATAAATGAATTGCATATAATCGAAAATTTATTTTATTTTATTGTATAAAAAAGATCATTTATTTAATTTTAATAATTAAATAATAATTGAATAATTTAATTTTAAATTTTTTACCAAATGATTTGTATATAGAAAATTAGTTAATAAATAAAAATTTAATTTTAAAAATTGCATATAAATTAAAAATATTTTTGACTATTAAATTTTTTTTTTAATTTTTATATTTTATCATTCAGGCAGCAAAAAAATAATCAGTCATACATAAAAAAAAAAAAAAAAAACACATATAAAGCTAATAAAACATAAATAATTATTTTTGCAATTTTATCAACATATCCTACTATAGCTAGATCACCGATTGTATACAAAATTCGCAAGCGATCAATTCATATAGATAAAAACAATTAAAGAAATTTATTTACAAAAAAATGTATTTTTAATTAAAAAATTATTCAATAACATTTTTAATTTTTAAAAATTAAAGTAAAAATATCAAAAGAAAAATTAGATGAAAAAATACCACAATAATTATCAAACTGTTTTCTTTCATAACTACTTTGCGTATGTCTGTATTGAAGAAATAGTAACAAATATTTCTTTTATCCGTTTCCAAATTCAAAAGCGTACATTTTACCTTTCGGCACCATATGTTTATGAACGTGTGCCCATCGTGATTTTTAGATATTGAAAAAAGAAAATTTTGGGGAAAAGTTTATAAAATTTATATTATAGATTATCTATAACAATACATTGTATTTTAAAAAAATATTTGTATTAATACAATTATGTATAAACATAGTGAAGTTCATAACATGGTTTAAATTCAGTTTTGACCCTTTTTGTCCTCCACTGCTCTTATTGCTGACCAACTTTTACAGTTTTGTACATAAAATATTTCATGATATATACAAATATCTATATATCTATTTATATATATATACCTATTTATATATATATTTATATATATATATATATATCTTTATATACACTGAAGTGACAAAAGTCTCGGGATACCTCTTAATATCGTGTCGGCCCCTCCTTTCGCCCAGCGAAGTGCAGCAACTCGACGTGGCATGGACTCAACAAGTCGTTGGAAGTCTTCTGTAGGGAATATTGAGCCATGCTGTCTCGATAGACGTCCATAATTGTGAAACGTTGATTTTGGGCACGAACAGATCTCTCGATGATGTCCCATAAATGCTCGATGGGATTCATGTCGGGCGATCTAGGGGGCCAGATCATTCGTTGGAATTGTCCAGAATGTTCTTCAAACCAATCGCGAACAGTTGTGTCCCGGTGACATGGCGCATTGTCATCCATAAAAATCCCATCGTTGTTTTGGTACATGAAGTCCATGAATGGCTGCAAGTGATCTCCAAGTAGCTGAACATAAGCATTTCCAGTCAATGTTCGATCCAGTCGCACCAGAGGACCAAGTCCATGCCATGAAAAAACAGCCCACACCATTATGGAGCCACCACCAGCTTGAACAGTGCCTTGCTGACAGTTTGGGTCCATGACTTCGTGGGGTCTGCGCCACACTCGAACCCTACCATCAGCTCTTACCAACTGAAATCGTGACTCATCGAACCAGGCCACGGTTTTCCATTCATATCTAGGGACCAACCGATATGCTCACGTGCCCACGAGAGTCGCTGCAAGCGATGTCGTTCTGTCAGTAAAGGCACTCGAGTCGGTCTTCTGCTGGAATAGCCCAAGAAAGCCAAATTTCTCCGCACAGTTCTAACACAAAAGTCCCTTGTACGTCCCACATTGATTTCAGCGATTATTTGACGCAGTTTCGCTTGTCTGTTAGAATTTACGACTCTTTGCAGACGTCGCCGGTCTCGGTCGTTAAGTGCAGGCGGTCGACCACTGCGCTGTCCATGATGGGATGTTATGCCTGAAATTTCATACTCTCGGCACACTCTTGACACAGTGGATCTGGGAATGTTGAATTCCCTAACGATTTCCGAAATGGCATGACCCATGCGTCTAGCTCCAACTAACATTCCGCGTTCAAAGTCTGTTAATTCCCGTCGTGCGGTCATCATCACGTCAAAACATCTTCACATGAATAACTTGAACAGAAATGAAAGCTCTGCGAAAGCACTGCGCATTTATACCTGTTCTACGCAATGCTACTGCCATCTGAAAATTTGTATATTGCTATCCCATGACTTTGTCACTTCAGTGTATATATGTATATAGTAACTATGTTTCCTCCTACACACTGGTGGAAGTGCCCCCCCTCCACTGAGGCCCCTACAGACTCTCACCCGGAGAGGAAGTTTATTTCGCGCACCCTGCGTGTATCCGAGTATCGGGTTTTCGGCTTAGAAGTGGAGTCATTTCCCCGAATCTATAATTATATGTATTTAAATGTTTTAATTAGTGTATGTGTCTAACTGTATGTGTGGAGTTTGTGCGTGTGTAAAATAAAACTGTGGCTTCAGGAACTGTGAGTAGGTACCTGTGACTAAGATATTTCAATCCAATTGCACCAGTTATAATCTGGCTACTCAACCTCTACGCTGCAGTATATATATTTAAAATATGTGTGTCTGCATTTAAAAAACATTGATGATACTTATGAAATATTAACTAAAATAATCAGTTGTTCCCTTACAGAAATCAACCTACTTTTGATCCATTAGATTTATTAAGATGGAGCAATTTGTTTTTTTTTAATGAATGAAACATTTCACATTTCTGCAAATTTAAATGACCACAAAAAAAGGTTTATTTCATTATTTTTATATTTTAATGAATTTTGACAATAAAATGACAAGAAATAATTTATAGATCATGTGTTGAAATATGCGTATAACTATTTATAAATCCAAAGAACGTTTATGTATAAATGTAAATTTTTTCACATAGCTGAAAACATTTTAACTTTATATCTGTCACGCATAGCTTGCTTTTAAAAATAAAAAAGTAATTTTTATTATGTATAAATTTAATATAAATATAATTTGATAATAAATATAATTTGACAATTTAATAATTATTATTATATTTATATTTGAATAAAAGTATAAATATAATAATAATACATTTTAATTAATTTTTTAATTAATTTAATACTTAATTTCATAAAAATTTGATAAAATAATAAATAATTTTTACAATCTGTTATGTTCTGAACTATTAAGTATAGATAAATTTTTGCCGTACTGATTTAGACTCAAATCTTTTTTCATTGAAATTGGTTTGTCGCTCTACAGTCATCTCGTGCGCATTTTTAGGTTAGTTAGACCGGGACTTACAGTCTAACGCGGATTCCGAACCACTCACAAACATCCAAGCCACCGCTAGGATTGGAACCTGAAGCCTGTGGTATCAAAGGTCAGAGAGCTTGCCAATTTGCCATCAGGCCGCTTTTTCGTTTGAAAAGATTTTAAATAACAAAAAAAAAAAAAAAAAATAATAATAATAATATTAAATAATAAATAGTTAAGATAATATTCGAATAATAGTTAAGTTAAATAGTAATATAATATTAGTTAATGAATAAATAAAATAATAGTTAATAAATAAATAAATTAATCGTAAATAAATAAAATAAAATAATGGTAAATAAATAAATAAAAAATTATTATTTTTTAAAATATTTCATTTAATTTTTTTTATCCAATTCCTAATTGTAACAAAAAAGAAAACTTAAAATTTCATAAAAACCGATTTTCATGGTCTTCACTAACACAATATAATAGTTGATTGTTTTGCTTATTTTAATCAAAAGGAATCAGTTCCTAATAAAACGCTGTTTTACTCAGAAAGCTGTAAAAGCCTTAATTCTGGATAGATACCTCCCCCAAAAAAAAAATGCTATAAATTTCCCACATTATTTTTCCGTTGCGAACATGTCACGTGTACATGGCCAGGCAGTGACTTTTCGGGAATAGAGACCCCCCATCCTTTTTATGAGGGGTCGGTAAACGTTTAATGTGTTCACACATCACCCCCAAACTGTCTGATTTACGCAGACGAGACCGTTTCTGGCAAATAAAACAAGGAGGTTTACTGCAGTGGGAGCCGTAAACAAAAAATACCGCCCATACCAATACCGGTTTATCTATGAAGAGTAAAAGATTTTTATTCTTTATGAGGCAAAATATCGACAAGATACTACACCACGCAGGGGCTAAGAGATGGGTATATCACTTGCGTGTGAAATGGTGGTGGATATAAAAAAAAAGGTAAGTACTGGTACTGGGAGTTTAATGGTATTGGCATATCATTGTTGGAATGGGTCTGTTACGTGGATGTCTGTACGTGATTTCGGTACTGGATTTTGGAAAAGTATGTTGGGCAGGATCAAGATATCTTAAATGATATTTTTTCTGCTATAGGCTGCTACTATTTTTGAGAAGGATATGCTCTTTTTGTGGTGTACTTGTAGGTGATATACTCACATTAAGGTGATACACTCAAATTTATAAAAATACATTTGGTGATGTATGCTTTCTTAATTTATTATTAAATTGATTGAGTTATGCAGTGTTATTAAGTTTTACAATTGCTGCTCATTTAAAATGGTATCGATATTGTCGAAATTTTTTTCTTTCATTTTTCTGTTAGTGGTTGCACCATTTTTGAAAATTTTTGCAAGAAATGGTGCAACCATTAAGTATAATAGTTGCCATGGTGCGATCACTAAGTATTAAGTATAATACTGCACCATTTCACCGTCATTTGGCAAGAAATGGTGTGCCATTTGTGAACATTTCATCTAGAAACGCATTACATATAGCGTGGGGGATACTCTTGAATCGTGTCAAACATCGAGTTGCAAAATATTGCCTATTTCTAATTAAAATAATTTTGCCTGTTAATGGTTCCGCCATTTCTATTACATTTATCTAAATTTCAAATTCTTAATTGCCTATTTCAAAAATTCTTAGAAAAAAATTAATTGGGTTTAATGTTAGTTGTTTTTGTGAAAGGATTATCATTATTATTATTTTTTTTTGGTTAAATAAACCAAATATGTAAATTATATTATAAAAATATATTCGTAAAAGAATTTTTTTTGAAGACGAGGAATTTCGTTTATGAGAACTTCTAATTTCTGATGAAAAAACAACAATATTTTCGAAAGAAAAAAAAATTGTTATATGTTCATGTTTGGATATAGTACTTATAGTCACTTATATAGTGATGTTTAAAATTAAGAAAGTTTTCAGCTTCCGCTGATTTTCTCCAGAAATCCTAAGCAGATTTACAGTAATATAGATATGAATATAGGTTGATGTAATAACTCCGATCTGCCAGTAAGCAGACTGCCATGGTCCCGGCCAAGAAGAAGAATATCTTCGGAAAACTTATGACATGAGTTTAAAATAATAATAAAAAAAAAGTGGGCCAATGCGGATTAACCTAGCAGTTCTTATAAAAAGTTATATTAGAATTCAGGCATTCAATACTACTCTTACACTCTTTTTCAGGTCCTTACAGTCTCTTGCAGACGAAAGACGAATTGCTATTTTCCTCCAAAACATATTCTCTAACATTCAGAAGTCGTTTAACATACAACAAAGGTCACAGATTTTGGTTCAGAGATCAATGGGGATAGTCTTGTCGATTGATGAGTCCCTGTTCTAAATCTACATTGCTCTTTAGAGACATTCCAACCTAGTTATATCTAGAATTGTTATTAATCGAGATCAACTTTTCCAATACATTCGACGAATATTCTCCCTTTCTAACAATTCGTCTACCATATGAGACCTTTGTCGGCCATTAAAATGAAATCAGTGCAATCCTCAAAAGGCAAATATAGGGGCTTAAAGATCTCATGCCTGTACCTGAAAGACTATATTGTACTAATAATTGTACTACGGTTAACAATTTTCACTGTCACAGTAATCCCTGAGGTTGGAGTTGTCCCTGGTTCGCTCCAGATGAATGCATGTCTAGAACCGGGATTCATCAATAAACAGGATTGTCCCTGGATCCCAGGACTGGTCCCCATTAGTCTATAGATCAAAATCTATGTTCATTGTAGAATGTTAAACCAGTTCTCCTGCACGCAGTAGTGGGTTGATGCAAATAGTAATCCTGGAAACACTGTCACGATGGAGGCCCGAAGAAGGTCACGAGACAGCAGATACTGCTATTGTACTATTATTCCACATTGTAATGGAGAATTTTACATTTACATTGTCCATCCTGACTCTCTCGGACTGCTTTGCCAGGGCCTTCTTCTACGAATTCCTGGTCGTTACTTGATGCTGGATTTAATCTATTGCAATCTGCACTTTACACTGACATAGTTCCAGTCTGTCCTCCATCATTTGCCCATTCATTTCGCCATCCAAATTTCTGGGATAAATCCATTAACATCTTAATTTGAATCCTCCCAAATATTGCAAAAATAATCACAATCAGCTATTATCCATGCATCAATCACACTGAAAATTTACTAAACATAAAGTAACTTGATTTTTTGGTCTTTATTTTTATACTTATAATTTAACTCTTTTTATATTTTTATGCTAGTAGATATGAAATAAAAATTATCCCCAAAAATAAAATAAATAATATTTTATTGCAATATCATTGTACAAAAAAAAGTGTTTTTTTCTCGTATATTAATTTTGTGGAAAATTATATAAAGAAATAAATACATTAATATCTCATATCATAAAAATAAAAAAAAAAATATTTCTTATTTTTAACTCGGTAATAATGTAGCATTAAAATTATCTTCTTCAGTGATTTGTAATTTAATTTCGTTAGATTACAAAAAAATATCTAAATACATCAACTATCTTACTTTTTGTTAAAATAAAAATTTAAACACATGTAATGTAATTTGCAATTTTTTTTTTTTCATATAAATTAGTTTATCTTTTCTAAAAGATTAATATATCGAATTATTTATGTATGAAATAAAATAAATTAATATTCATGTATAGCATAAAATACAATTAATTACGGTTAGTATTAATTCTTAAACATAAAATAACTAACTTATAAAAAGATTTCATTAAAAAAAAAAAATTGGAAAAAAACCCAGTAATTGAATTTTTTTTTCTCTACTTTTTTTGTCGATGAATTTTTCAATTATTATCTATTATGCTCATAAAAGTATCAAATAACCAAATAATGATGTCATCAAAGTAATTGATGCGAATACTTTTTGAACTCGCAAGATAAGTGAAATGCTCGCATAATGTAACTACAAAAACTTCCATTAATGTTGTTTTTGCTCTTTACTGTGGTAATTTAAATTTCAAGTGACATACCTTAATGATGCTTAAGTTGTTAAATTTATGAAACGTAAATATGGGAGAATATTTTTTTATACTTTACAGTTTTTATTTTATGCATCATGTAATTTGGGGTTTGGCTGTAAAGATAAAAAAAAACAAGTTTTGTTCAAAGTAGGGGGTATATAGTAAAGGATTTCAATGAATTAATAAAAATAGAGATCGTATTTATTATTTAAAAAAGGGCAAAATGACGACAAAAAATCGAAATCTTTGTATATATTCGTAGTTATCAAAGAGGAACTTTGAAGCTTAACAAGTATATAGGTTATGGTCTACATAAGGCCCTAGGCTACATTTTAATTTGGAGATTTCCCTCTTTCCCCCTAATTTACACCCCCTTAATGTTTTCAATTTAATAAGAGAGTTTGTATGGGTTTTTATAAATGATTTTTATAGACCCTAATGCCCTGAATCCAAAGTTATTTTCAACTTCCTTAAAAGATTTATTAAAATTTAGAATAAAATTTAAAAGGGAGTTTAAGGATTGTGGCTAAAATTAGAGTATGCTATGTGTTTTACATTAGTGTACTTATATTACTGTTCTTAAATTTTTAAATACCTGACTATAAAATTACTTCGTTTTTATACATTCATTCTCCTGTCTGATATAATATAGGAAAAATAAATACTGGCCATTGTCTATCAAACAGCTAATTCTTCAAAAAAAAAAAAAAAAAATCATTTAGTATTTGAGTATATTATTATTTTTGAAAAATCAAACAAAATCAATTTAAAGTACCATATCAATAAAATTTTCAATTAGTGTCAAGGTCAATAGATGAAATATGGACATGGATATTATTGATTCTGTAATGATGATACCCTGAAAGATTCTTTTAAATTCTTATAAATTATAATAATATAATAGAATAAAATTATATTCTCTGAACGTTGAATAGTATGGAAGATTATGATGCGATAGTGTAATTTGTAGCAGTTGTGTTTTCGGTGCAGTAGTAATAGTAACTAGTAGTTAATGTTTAACGATGAATAGTGGTAGTTAGCAGTAGTTATTGTGTAGCAATAATTAGTGGTGGTTAGTGTTTAGTAGCAGTTGGAAGTTTTAGTGTGTAGCTGTATTTAGTGTAGCGGTATTTAGTGTATAGGGTAAGTTAGTCTATAGTCGTAGTTAGTATATAAGGGTAGTTAGTGCATAGCCATAATTAGTATATAGAGATAGTTAGTTTGCATAAGGATAGTTAGTGTAAAAAGCCTAGTTACATAGGGATAGTTAGTGTAAAGCCTAGTTACATAGGGGATAGTTAGTGTATAACCGTAGTTAGTATATAGGGGTAGTATGTGTATAGCCGTAAATAGTATATATAGTGTACAGCCGTAGTTAGTAGTTAGTGTACATCCATAATTAGTTTATAAAGGTAGTTAGTGTACAGCCGTTAGTTTATAAAGGGTAGTTAGTGTATAGCCATAATTAGTATATAGAGATAGTTATTGTGCAGCTTTAGTTAACGCTAGTTATGCATAACTATAGAGTGTAGGGATATTTAGCGGTAATTAGCAGTTTATGTGCAGCAATAATTAGTGGTAGTTAGCTGTAGCGTGTAGTAGTAGTTAGAGATATTTAGTTTGCATCGTTAGTTAGTATATAAGGGTAGATAGTGTGTAGTGATAGTTAGCACACATTGACAGTTAGTGCATAATTGTAGTTTGCGATAATGCATATTGGTAGTTAGCGATAGTTAATGTATAACAGTAGTATCGGTAGTTAGAGGAAGTGTTTCCAAACGAAAAAGTCAAGAACTGCATAGCTTCGAGTTAGAGTAAGTTGGGATAGCAAAAGTATGCTATCCCGACCCTATATATTAAACTATTACTACTATTTATTACTACTAAACTTACGACTCAACGTAGAATGCTTAAAGCTATTTACAAAGATGTACTTTTAATTGTGTAACAGGAGGTTAGGGGATTTTTATTCTGTTCACAAGAAAAATAATAAAAGTCATTTTGACTTTCGTATACATAATTATGAAATATTTATACCTTAATATATTTAATATCTTTAAACGAAATAATACTCATATGTGACAAATATCCTCCATAAATCGCGCATTTTTTTCCCCACAAATGGTACGTCTTTCTCTTCTTATCCCACACATCAATAAGCAGTCCAATCAATTGCTGCATAGCTAGAATTCGTTATCCTCTAAGCCAAAAAATCGAAGGTCAATTTTTACCACCCCGCCGGTTCTCTTGAATTGGGTCCTCCTCAAAAGATGGGAATTCATCTCTTCTCATTAGAGAGTAATCCCACTGATGCCTTCGCCAAACGATTATTTTTATGGCCCCCCTCCCTCCTGATCACCTCCCCCCCTTCCACAAAGGGTTTAACCATTCGCAGTTGTGTCCGGCCACTTGATTAGTTGTCTTGCGGTCAGGGACGTTAGGCCAGGCGTACTAATTAAATTGATGTTGCTAAGACCTCCTTTCCGTTCTCCAATTTGCCGGGGCTTTTGTGAGGTATCAAAGGTTAAGGGCTTTCTGTGCGCCGGGGCTTTTTTTTTATTTTATTCGGATTTAAGGGGGAGGTTTGCTCGATTTTGCAGTAATTAATTTCGACAAATCGGAGGAAAAGTGTGGACAGACGAAGCAAAAGAGAAAACAATTATCGTAGATGTGATGATGTAATTATTAAGGTATTATATCGAAAATTGAAATATAAGGTATTATATTGCAAATTGAAATTATAAAAGATATTATAAAGATAAGTAAAATTATTATAAAGGGTTATTATAGCGGTAATTGAAGTTATGAAGGTTATTGTATTGCAAACTGAAATTATAGAAGGTATTAAAATTGTAAATTGAAATTATAAAATGTATCATATTTCGATTTGAAATTATAAAAGGTATTATCAAGGTAAATGAAATCATTGAGGTGTTAAAAATTATAAATGTAATTATAAAAGGTATTCTAATAAAAATCAAAAAGTTAAAATGATTTTAAAAGTCTGTTAAAATGATTTTTAAAAGTTAAAATTATTTTTAAATTAAACATTAATAATTTTAATAAAATTATAAATGTTTAACTTTTATTTTAATAATGAAAATCAAAAGTTAAAGGGATTATAAAGGTTATAAAAATTATAAATGTAAATAAAAATTAAAAGGTAGTGGAAACATAAGTTAAATTATAAAAAGTAATTAGAATTATTAAGGGGTTATAACAGAATTTAAAATTATGAAGGTATTCTAATGAAAATCAAAATTTTAAAGGGATTATAAAGGTTATTAAAATTATAAAAGACTTATTAATGCAATTGAAATAATGAAAGGTGGTGTAAATATAAGTTAAGTTGTAAAAGTAATTAAAATTATTAAGTTGTCATAAAAGTAATTAAAATTATAAAGGTATTATACTGATAATCAAACTTTTAAAGGGATTATAAATGTAATTGAAATAATAATAGATAGTGGAAATATAACATATGTTATAAAAGTAATTATAATGAAGATGTTATTATAAATATAATTGAGGCTGTGAAACTAATTTATCTAATAAAAGTAACTGTATATAATTTAAATTATGTAGGTAATTAAAATTATAGAGGCATAATATAGATATTTAAACTTATGGCATAATGGAGATAATTAAAATTATAAATTATTTTAAAGATATAAAAATATTAAGGTACTAATATTATAAAATTTTACTATAAATATAATAGTTATAAAGATAATTGAAATTATAAGGTAATTATATTAAGTTATAATAAGGTGTAATAATGTATATTAAGGTATAATAAAATTAATTAAAACTATAAACGTAAGATAAATTTATGAATGAGACTATGACAATATGATCTAATTCTATGATTTTTTGTAACATCATTTCAGGCCAATAATAAATAACACCGTATAACCCATAGACTTAATTTTTGATCCCAAAAACAATAAATTGCCGCAATATTAATACAAGAAACCCGTATATATTCGCACCTGTTCTTTGACGTAACCTACACTATTAAAATTCTGTTTTTATACGTATGCTATAAAATTAACAAAACATTTTACATTTTTAAATAGTGTTTCTGATGCAATAATTATATAAAAATTATTGCGAATTTAAGATAATAAAAACCAAACAAAATTGCACATTTAAGAACTATGGTGAAGAGAAAATAGATTTTTTTTTTTTCCGGAGACATTTTTTTCCGGTGGTTTCTAATCTTTATAATTGCTAGGAAGAAGAAAATTTTGTAATTTGTCTATATTATAGTAAATCAATTGTTAATTTGGTGTTCATTAAGGAATTTTTATTTAACTATAACCCAGTTTTATTTATATTCCTTTCTTTATGTTTAGAAGGGTTAAGATTTTTTTTTTATGTTTGGACGGTGTTTCGTTTTTAATCTTTTCTTTATGGTTAGAAGTTTTTTTTTTTATTTAGAATGATTGCGTTATATTCCTTTGCTTATGTTTACATGTATTTCTTTATATTATTTTCTTTATATTTTAAAGAGTTTTTTGTGTTATATTCATGATAATCATGATAATTTGATTTTGTGTATTTTTATAGCTACTTTTAATTTACATTTTATGTGAATACTCACTAAATTAACAAGTATTTCCCATACTCGTCTAAAAGAATTGATACTATAAAAAAAAAGGAAACAAAATTTAATAAATGTAAATTTCAAATAAGGAATGTGCCTTTACTCATTATTCATAAGCAAAAATAAACAAATAAAAACATAATTTCAATAAAAAAAATTCAGGCAATCTCTTATGGATACATGCTGTTTTAAACTTTTTGCCTCAAAGAATGTGCATTTAAGGCTTAGTGTGAACAATGTAAAACATAGAATTATTCAATGTTCATTCGTATATTGGAATATTTTGATCCCAAAATTTCACTCCCTCTCCCCGTACCTTTTAAATCCTTTATGGTGGTTAGAGAGAATTGAAACTACCATCGGACTCAGGACGATAAGATCTCTAAAAATCTTTACTAAAAACGCAACCGGACCCTCTACTTCAAATGAGGGAATCAATGGGTGGAAATCAGAAGGAAGAGGGGGCATCTCCAAATTTTGAAATAGCTTATATTTATAAGAATTTGAAAATTATAGCTTTTTTGCAATACTTACACAGAAATTTAAAATGAACAGAAGTTTATCTGTGTTTAAAAGATATGTGTTTCAAGTAATAAATTCATACATATTTGTTCCTACTGAAGACAAAAATTAGCAATTTGTATATCACGTAGATTATGTACTTGATAAGACTACAGATAAATATACTATGTTTAAAAGGCTGTATACAAATTAAATAGTCATTTAATTTATTTTGATAAAGGGATATAATGTTTAATATTCCTCAAATATTGAATATCTCAAAATATTGGCTGGAGTTCATCTATTATTTATGCTTAAAAGTGATTACCTTGCTTTAAAATAATCAGCAAATAAGAATTATATCTATATAAGTAAAAAGCGATGAAAACTGAATTATATGCATCCAAAACTTTCAAAAAGATTTCAATATTTTGACATGATACTTTTGAATTTTTCTTTGGGAATAAAAATAGTTTCACTGATACATGATTTGAATGTAATCAAAATGGCAACTCCTTTAAATTTTTGCAATATATTCATAACAATGAAAATGGAATATAAGGAGCAGCTATCGTTAATAACAATTGATCAGTTGTAGAAATAATTTTTATTTTCCAATTTTAAAAAAAAAATAATTGAGGTTAAAGTAAGTAAATTTTGCCAATTCATACCATGATGAACAAAAGTTGTTGAACATTTTATATTCCTGTGTAAAAATGTAACAATATTGTAGAAGTCATTATGAATGGTATAAAATAATTAATAGATTTCGAAATACACCGTGCCTGTTTTAGAAATAACGAATGAAATATTGAGGTAGAAAGGATTTAGTGAAGTAAGTAATCTTCCCTAAATTATTTTCTAAATACTTCTACAGTGAAGTACTAAAAAAAATAATAATAATTGAAACGTCTCTCCAAATTCATAATTTTTTGTTTTTATACCAAACCTTGCAGAACTTTTCTTAAAATCAAGGGCGATTCTATGCAGATAAGGATCACCTATTGTTTTTGAAGAACACAAGAGTTGATGCACGATATTATCTGATGCCATCTCAAATTAGAACAGACACAAATCCAAGAATGAAAATTACCTAACTGCTTAGACATTCAATTTTTTTTCTGCGGTACAGATTTAATCCATTCCACGACAACATTGTTTTGAAATTATCCTATTCGAATAATCATCCCCCTCTAGTGGAAAAACGTGTATAATCGAAATTCTTAACATTCCTTTCCATCTTCCGACCATCGTTTCTGTAGTGTTAATTGTCCCATGGTGGGTCAAGGCAGTTTAAAGAGGATTTCGAACCACTACAAACATCCATAGCACCGCTGAGACTCGAACCCAAAACCGGTGACCCTGAGTGTTAGAGCGCTAGTCACTCTATCATCAGGCCTCTATTGTTGCTTCTCTGTGTGAAAATAAACCAGTACTTAATTATGTGGAGATAAACGGTTTCGTATCGTGTTCCGCCACCCTCCTATACATTATATTTAAACATTTAGGCTAATCACGTCTTAGAACTTTGAAATTTGGGTAATGCAATTCTATTTAGTATTCTTAATTTTATTAATATATCTCATATTGTTACCACTGTGGCTGATGCTTTCGTAACTAAGTTGGCGCAACCCTCTCATCATTATCGGAAATAAATTCACTTTCATTATCAATTTAACTTTCATTATCAGAATTAAATTCCTTAAGCAGTGGTTCAGTAAACGTAACTAAATTCCAGTCAGTTCAATTTATATAATCAATTATTTGAAATTTAACGTCTTAAATTCAAGAGAATTTTGTTACATCTGATTGACCTTCTTCTATCTACCTTTTACCACTCTCTTACTTTTTACCTCTGTGGACCAACACAGTCAACAGAATAGTATCTGGATGATCAAAATATGTATTTTTATTCCAATAATACATCTAATATACTCTTTAATTTATAAAGAATAAACCATTTTTTTTTCTTAAATCACGCTATAAATGATTTGACTTTTATACCGATAAGACGACTAAGTTTTAATATCAAACCATTCTATGTCTATACACTAATAGCACATTATGTTAAAACTTTCAAGTACCCCGATGAATCTTTTGATATACGTAATCTCAAAATTTTTTTGATTCCGTTAACCATCTGAAATAACTCAATTTTTTTTTTTTGGAGCCTTCCGTGATAAACAAAGAACATATATGTTTCCGTGACAAACAGTTATAAATGTTTTAATATATTTTATTATCAGCAGCAACATTAGGCAAAGAGATTTCCGTTTTTTTCAAAGTTAATTACAGAGAGTTCTTTGTGCGATTCTAGCATTTTTTCCCCCAATTTCTTGAATGTAATTTTAGGTCCATTCGCTTTTCCATCAATATATGCCATAACGGTAGTTCATTTATATGTAAGGGCATGCATTTGTAATATTGTAAAAGATGTTCCAGTGATTCCACTTTTCCATCAACATGAAAAGATCAACAATTTTCTCTGAAAAAGTTAATAATGTTAGTTTTTATTTTAAGAGAACGTCCAAGTATAGGAGTAGCATGACAAAGATTTATTGATCATGGTTCTGAAAGTAGAACAACATGCTCTTCTGATATGTTCTACCATTTCATCTTCCGAAATTAAAAGTAATATTAATAATAAATAATATTTCATGCCGAATTAAAAGGTCTTTTAGGTGACCCATAGTCCGGTGATCGCAATCGCATTTTCCTTCATCAATTGTTGGGGTTTTTAGTCTTTCGTTTCTTATGTTGCTACGATCATACATTTAGAAGAATCATTTTTGATTATTATTATAGTACCTGTTGAAATATATTTATGAGTATTGCTGCTGATCTATCAAAAATCAGTTTTGTCCAAAGCTTGTGCTGTATTTTGGATTGTCAAAAGCTTGTGCTACATTAACTTTAGTTCTCATTTACACAGTTGAAGAATAATCTTAAAGGTTTGGTTTGGTATGTCATTCTGATCTAGTTCTGATCTGTCAGAAAAATCAGTTTTGTCCAAAGCTTGTGCTGCATTTGAATTGTCAAAAGCTTGCGCTAAATTAACTTTAGTTCTCGTTTACAAAGTTGAAGAAAAATCTTAAAGGTTTGGTTTGGTATGTCGCTCTCTGTGGCCCTTTTGGGCACACTTTGAGCTAATTAGGCTGGGACCTACAGTTTAACGTGGATTTCGAACCACTCACAAGCATACATGCCATCGCCAGGATTCGAAGCCTGCGGTACCAAAGGCCAGAGCGCTGGCCAATTGACCACTAAGCCACATTCTTAAATATATATAAACTCATGTTTGTGAAAATTGCAACACCATGAAGGGATCGTCATAATTGAATGAAATTTAATACACATTTGAGTGATAGTGGTACAAATAAATGATTAAATGTTCAAAGCAAACAAACAATAACAAGAGACCGGAATCAGTATTTTGTGTAGCCACCACGCGCCGCAATAAGTGCTGCTACGACGTGGCATGGAATCAAACAAATTTTGAATGTCTGCTTGATGAAGAGCATTCCATATTGTTTGTATACGCACCCAAAGTTCGTCTGCCGAAGCAACAGGACGAGGATCACGAGCGAGACGCCGACCAACGAAATCCCCACATGTTCAATTGGCGACATATCTGGGGAATACGCAGGCCAAGGAAGAAACTGTACCTGCCGCGTTGCAAAGAAAGATTGAACTGCCCTAGCGATATGAGGGCGGGCATTGTCCTGTTGAAATACAGCGCCTGGCAAGCTTTGAAGGAAGGGAACAGTTTGGGGCTGTAGAACTTCACTGATGCTATCTCTATGCTGAAGCGGCCCATTGTAGCCGCAGGCGGCGATGGTTTAGCGTGAGAGGGATCCTGTATAAAGGAGTCCTTGCTCGCAGTCCACGCTGCAGCAGGCGTCTACGAATTGATGAAGCACACAATGAAACACCTGTAGCTATTGACCACTGTGCTGCCAATTGTCTAGAGGAAGCTGTACGGTCCGTCAGCGCCATGCGGACTAGGTGTCTATCATCGCGAGCTGACGTCACATTTCGGGGTCCACTCCCGGATTTCCGAGTTGTCCGACACTCGTCCGTCCACTGCTTCCAAAGACGCATCACTGCTATTGCGCTGCACACGAGCGGCTGCTGCACGATAAGACAATCCAGCTTCACGAAGGCCGATGATTCTTCCCCGTTCACACTCTGTAATTTGTTCAAATCTCGCTCTCTTTCGTCGAAGAGGCATAAGTAACGATTGAGCTAACGTTTACCACTAGCAGATAACCAGATAACCTTACACGCCTCGCTACAGCCGTCTATTTATTCGAATCCATCCGCCGTTCAGAGGGCGCTGCTCAGCATACGCATGCGTTACGGATTTGAAATTCTAATCATTTGCATACCATGTGCTAATTTGCATTTCCTGAAAATTTCAGCTCACTCGCGTAAGTCCTTGATGGTGTTGCAATTTTCACAAACATGAGTTTATATATATAAGATCAAATCTGTCTGCTGGGTTTTTATTTTCATTGTCTTGCAATTGAACAGGTTTCTTTTCTTTCTTTCGTTTACTTATTTTTAGCTACCTTGTCATTGCATTACAGTTCGTGTTCAGACATGATAAAATATTTTTCGAATAATTTAGTTTAACTTTACTTTTCAAAGGCTTTTTAATATTATGATATTTTTATGGTATCTTATCTCTTATCTTATCAAATATTTGTTGGTTTTTTTACAATTATAATATAACTTTTTTTTCCGCTAAACTTTTGCGATGTTTTATTATTGGTGAACACATATCAAACAAACCTGGTCCTTGAATGTTTTTCTTTAATTTAAAAACACCTTAAATGCATATCAAACCATTCTAAAATATATTAAACTCTTTAACTACAAATAATCGATTAGTGAATAATGAAAGAATTGAACTGAACTGTGAACTATTGAACAAATAGTTGTTGGTTTGAATGAAACCTAACAAACAACACTAAAAAGTGAGCATATAATTTTAGGTACTATTTCTAAATATTTATAAATATATATGCTATTATTTTCCGATAGTTTCAAAATAATTTAAAAAAAACTTTCATTACATTTTTGAAGCAGAATTAAACAGTTTAACTATTTGAAATTGAAACTATTTGATGATGAGTATTTAACCATTTGAATTTGAAATTAGTTGAACATCATCACTTAACTGTTTTAAATTGAAACTATTTGAACATGAATATTTAACTGTTTGAAATTGAAACTAGTTGAACATGAACATTTAAGTGTTTGAAATTAAACTATTTGAACATGAACATTTAACCATTTAAAATTGAAACTATTTAAACATGAACATTTTACTATTTGAAATTGAAACTATTTGAACATGAATGTTTAACTATTTAAAAATTATCTGCATTTGTATTACTGCTTTGTAATAATTTTGAAATAATATGAGCACCATAATAAAAAAAAATGGGAAATGAATTCCGGTTGAAAAGTTTGTTTACAAACCATTTAAAAGAAATTAGAACTTTTAACTACAGATAATACTAAAACGATTAAACACTTAAAGAAATTATTTATGTAATTGCCAAAGCAATTTCAAAACACAACAATCGAATTGTAACCATCAACAAACCCAGAAAAACAGGCCAAAAGAGTGGCCCCATAACTCAAGATCCTATTTGTGGCTCGATGAATCTGCTTCCACCAAGAAAGCTGCAGTAAAATCAAATTATAAAAACGGGAACCCAATACATAATTCACCGCTTAAGCAGAAGTTAGCGGCAACATCCATTTTAATTCCACCGCTCTTTACTCTGCTCACGTATGTGGGCAGTAACCTGGAATTCCTGGAAAATATTGTACAAACCCCCTTCTAATTTCTTGAAAAGCAATAAATTCGCTGACTTCCTCGCGCTCGGGCATTGGTACGTGAGAGTCCTCTTAAGTTGTCGAAGCCGTGGCGTGTAGGGTCATTAAAAGCTGAATTATAAACCTGCTGGATTTCCTGAACTAAAAGGGAGCGGATAGTAGATGAAAAGAGTCAGAGATTAGCGGTGGTTGAGGGTTCGTTGAATTATTTGATGGCTATGCGTGTCTCGTTCCATCAGAGAAATCCCTGAATGAATTATAGAATTATAGAATTTATAGAATTGGTTTGATGAATTTGTGTTGCTGAGGCAGGATATTGCCCTAGTGGTAACCAGCGTAGTTGTCTGATTCTTGTTACAGCTCTGAGTTGCTCAGTTAGGGAAGATGGAACAATTTTTTTGAACGAATGAATCTATTCTATCTGAAGACTTAAAGAATGAATTACGGATTATATAATTGAATTGATGTTAGTTTCAAAGGAGGATATTGCGCAAATTTTCACACAGATATAACCTGTGCAGTTTCTCTGGTGCAATGATAATTTGTTCAGTTATCGGGCCCAAGGGCTAATATTTTTTGTTCCAATGCAGCTGGCAAACACTTAGACACTTGCCTTTGAATGCTTTAAGGCAAGCGCCTTAAGTCAAAAGTGCAACATTACTCACTTAGCACTACCCAGGAAATGAGTGTAGCATGAAGATAAGCTACGGACGCAGAGTAACACTGCCCCCCGTAACGCTCTACGATCATATTAGAGTCGTATTCTATCTGAAGAATACCAGAATGAATTACGGATTACAGAACTGATTTGATGAAGTCGTGCTTGAACGGAAGATATTGCCAAAATCGTCATGCGGGTGTAAGTTGCTCAGTTTCTCTGGTACAATGATAATTTAGTGAGTTAGTGTGCCCAAGTGTTAATATATGAACCGATGTCGCATCCTATTTGAAGAATTCCAGAATGAATTACGGATTATAGAGTTGATTCGGTGAGTTTGTGGTTGAAAGAAGAATATTGCAAAAATCGTCGCGGGTAACTTACGTAATTTTGTGACTCAGGTACAATGAGTTCGCGTTCCATCAGAGAAATCCCTGAATGAATTAGAGATTATAGAATTGATTTGATGAATTTGTGTTGCTGAAGCAGGATATTGACCGAATCTTACTCTACTGGTAATCAGCGTATATGTCTGATTCTTGATATAGCTGTGAGTTGCTCAGTTAGCGCTCAGATGGGAAGATTTTTTTTAATCTAATGAATCTATTCTATCTGAAGACCTCCAGAATGAATTATGGATTATAGAACAGATCCATAAGTAGTACTGATCAATTCATGTTTGAAAGGGGGACGTTGCATAAATCATCATAGTTTTTTTTTCTAATGCAGCACGCAAACACTTAGACACTTATCTTTGATGCCTTAAGGCAAGTGCTGCACCGTTGTTACTCACTTAGCACTACCCAGGAGGTGTAGCTTGAAGATAAGCTACGGACGTGGAGTAACACTACCCTCACAATGCTCTACGATCATATTAGACCGGGACCTACTTTTTAAAGTAGACTCGAATCACTCCAAATATCCATGCACAGCCGGGACTCTCACCTGAAACCTGGGGTACCGAGTGCCAGAACGCTAGCCACTCTGCCATTCAAGCCCCTAAATCATCACAGGTAACTTGCTCAATTTTATGACTCTGGTGTAATGATAATTTGCTCAGTTAGCGCGCCCAAGGGCCAATGTAGGAATCTGATGTCACAATATATCTGAGAATTCCAGAATGAATTCCAGATTATAGAACTGATTCAATGAAATCGTTGTGTCGAAGAAGAGCATTGTCCAAGTAGTCTCACAGAAATAGCTTGCGCAGTTTCTCTTGTACAATGAAAAATTTATTCAGTCAGTGTGCCCTAAGACCAATGTATGAATCCGGTGTCCGCTCTCTGAAGACTTTCTGAATAAATTACGGATTTCGTCTCGAGGAAATCTTTGTGACAAAGAAGATGTATTGCCCAAATCTCATCATGCAGGGTAATTTAAACAATTGTCTGACTCCTCGTAATAACTCCTCTTAATTTAGTCAGTTAATAAGCAATAAGGATGAGGTATGCATGTTCCTTTAATTCAGAGTTTTTCTAGCATCGAGAATAACTGAGAGTCTGTATAGTATTTTAAGATTATAACACTTTTTGTAAGTGTACAAGAAAATAAAATATTCCCCATTTTATTTGGATATTTTTTACTGAAACGAGTTCATAAGTTTTTTTCCGTGTTTTATTCCTGATCAAACCGAAATTGAATTGTTCCTTATAAAGAAAGCAGGAGGTAGCAGTCACTGCATTTAGAAACAAAGACTCGATGGCGATTGTGAGAATGTATCTCACATCGGTAACCATGCTGCCTGGCGCATAATTTTCTCCTTTACAACACGCAAGTGCTTGGATAACTGATGCGGTTATTTCTTGAAGTCCTTCTAGAGGGCAATTTTCTTCCTTCAACACCCATTGCTGGGTTGTTCGCGGCATACATAAGTGGAATTCGAAGTCCATCGAAGCTTAAAAAAAATTGCTCAACTGTAGTGCAAGAGGGGCACATTTTCGAATCTACTGAAAATGTTCTTGTAATTACTGCGTTCAGAAAAGAGGAGCATGGGTAAGGAATATACATTGATACTTAGGCTTAGTTATAGTTTAACAAGTTCTTTGAACTCTCTAGTAGCGAGATTCATATCTCCCCAAAAAAAAGTTTAGTAAGTTATAAGTAATCAAACGGTTCATCTTTGATTTAAATAGATAAGGGGATGAACGAGGCAAATGTCAAAAGTTTTTCTAAAAAGATGCATAAAGAGAGATGCATTTTTTAATAATTTTTAGTGATGTCATGCTCGAGATAATATTGCAATACTAAGTTTTGTGTTTGAATAAGGTATGTTTATTTATGGAGCATTGCATCTTTTTAGTACTGTTAAAGGTAAAAGAATGTATTTAAATAACAACATTTCGAAAGAGGTACCACTATAGTGCAGCAACATTAATATTTCTCCCCTAGTGCAGAATGTTTTGTATTTTGAGTTGAAGAAACCAAGGAACAGCAGACGGTGAAGTATTTTTGACAGCGTCATTTTTTAATATAGATATTAAGTTTAAAGATTTTTATGAGAATACAAAGAACGTAATACAAAAGAAAATTTAAGAGAAAGATGATAAGGTAATCAGTATACATAAATAGTATAATAAAAATATAATAAGTATGAAAATAAAGTATAAGGAAAAAATTAATATTCTTTTTATCAAATAAATAAGATTAATTAATAAAATCAAAATTCATTTTAATTAATTATTTAAAAAATAAAATTGATTTGATACTATAATTCTTCCAATATGCAAAAACTTGTCTAGCGAAGTTAAAAATAATCGAACAATTCTAAAGTGATTAAAAATACAATTGCATAGAAATACCGTTGATTAAAGCAAACAAATTCAATTCCCTTAACATTAAAACATACTTCTTTGCATTATTAAAATTCCTTTCCATATTTGAAAACAAATACTTCAAACGTAAACAAGAGTTCATAAGTGTAAATTCCGAGCAGCATGAAGAATTAAAAGGCATTTCTCATTTAAAAGCATTTGTTTAATCTTATTTATCGCGGGGCGTACTTGAAGCCATCTTTAAATGGCCTTTCAGAATTAAGTGCGGAAGTATTTATTTATTCTTCGTTAAATCTACTCCGCTATATTAAGTTGCGAACAAGTAATTTTTTGCATTTCTTAAAACTCTCGGAAAAATTGACAGCTTGCCCGAGGAACACAAGAGGTTACAACAAGAGTTAGGAAACTAGAATCCACCAAAATGGACTCACTTAACAAAAATACCCCGAGAAACTCAATTACAAGAAAATTTTTCAGACTCGGTCATGCACGTAAATATTCGCTCTGCAATTATAAGAGCCAAGAGCACTTTGTTCACAGATGAAACACTCAAGGATTTATTACTTGCTTACTTTAATAAGACATGAATCAAGTTTCCTGAAGAATGCTAGTGAACATTGCGAAAAAAAACCATTAAGTGAATTCAGTTAGATTAACTTGTAAGAGACTTAATACTGACAATTAAGTCGCAGATTATCGCATATGTATATGTGAAGTGGTTGCTTTGCAGTCAAGAGTTAGCAATTTATTTCATTTGCTTTGATTTCAATGGTACTCCTATTGGAAATTCAAAAGAGAACTTGTATCTTCAGTTACTTGAGAATTTTTTATGCAGTTATCTGCGGAAATAACATTGTATATTAATGGTAAATGAAGTAAATATTTCAATGTATTTGCATGTGAAATGTTTAAACTTTGTTGAATTTAGGAAATTTCTATTTATGCATTAAATTTAGAGGTTGTTAAAGTTTTACTGAATAGTATGTTTAAGAATGTAACAAAATTTTCTCCAGAATTGGTATAAAGTTTTTTCATTTTTCATTTTTAAATTTCTTACATTCATAAATAGTTATTTCTATGACTATGGCAGTAGTGGTCACAATAAATCTGCAGGCAAAATGAAAATTTTTCATCATCTAGTAATAAAAGCTTTTATTTTTATTTTCCTTGTATTGATAAATAATTTCATCATCCTTTTTAATGGTTTGGAACTTATACGTACTGTTTTCAATTATCTGAATTCAGTTTAATTTGCTTTTACTTGTACAAACTCACTCGTGTCTGTCCCCCACACAAATCATATATTTGGTTTCCCATTTTGGGGATGCTCTAAAATTTTTATATTATTATATTGAATTGATGAATAACGTTAAAAGTATTTCATTTTTATAATTTTAGTGTTTTTTTAATTGCTTTTTAGTTAAATAGTGAACATATTTTCTCTTTTAGAACAAAATAAATGTATATCTAGGCATGAGGAAACCTCCATCACAACAAATGAATGGAATTGAAATTGAACTTTCTTCATTTACTCAGAGGTCCCTGTTTAACAGGTTCTGGAAAATGAAATTGAACAGATTTCTTCTTTTTTTTAAGTATGATCTTGAACATTATTTCTCTTTCAGAACAAAAATCCCACTCCTTGCACAGAATGTGTATCCTGCAATCTGGATCCCTGTTCAAGTAGATTTGGAAATTAATGAAATTGAACATTCTTTGAGAAGAGTAATAAGAAGTCTGGATAAGACTATCGTTCCTACTGCGATTACCTTGCAAGTAGATTTGGAAATTAATGAAATGCCTTGGCTAAATCTAAATATATAATTTACCTTCTAAGATTAAGATTAAAACTAAACACCAAATTAGAGAACTTAATGTCGACGACAAAAAAAGCTACTACTATCAAAAATTCCAATTAAAGCACCACAAAAAATATGAAAATTTCTTCTAATGGCGTTAAAAATACCAAAACTGTGGCAACTGCCCTGATGCCTAATTTTTACTCTTCATCAGATCTTTGATTGCCTTATTATTGCAACCACCATGAGTTGCCTGGATCATCCCTTGGAAGAAGATTTATATATTTATATTTATTTTATTATTAGAAACTGACGACAAATATAGCCAATATTATTCAAGAGCACCACGATATTAGATTTTCTTGTACGTTTCAGGGGGATACGACAACAACAACAACAACAAATATATATATCTGTATGCATAACGCACACAAATTATTATGATGCAAAGTATTACTTAGTAAATAGCTCCAAATTTTTCCTATAAATCGGGATCAATATATTCTACCTTTGAAGTTATTTCATAAACAAATTCAGACATTAAATTAATACTCAAATTCAGTACTATATCTCGAAAGCAAAATACCACAGCTAATCATGACATAAAAAAAATCCATCCAAAATACCAGATTTTTTACCCTAGAGAGATAACTCAAACTCCTCCCTTCAAAAAAAAATTCCATTCCTAAATACCGATACGTGACTGGATAAAAGACAATAAAAAAAAAACTGGATACAAAAGACACACAGGCGTTATAAATTCATCTCCTCATCCTCAAGTAATGAAGTTTTTTTGCCCCTCCTCTCTCCAACAATGAAATAAGGTGGAGAAGAATAAACCCTAACACTGAAGGACACTACACACCCCAACGAAAATCCCATTTGATGGTTCGAAACACACAGCTTAGGAAGAAACTCGAAATAAAATCCCTTTAGGGAAGGAGACGCGTGGGGATTGTGCACTGTACCTCAGGAAGAGAAGCAAGTGGTTTGACAAGTACTCTAATCCACCTCTCCTCCTTAAAAATGTCCCTTATTTCTTTCCAGTTTTTGTATCCCTTTTTTTTTATCCTTGTAGTTATCCCTTTACATTCTATGCCATTGAACCAATTTGAAAGAGAAGTGATTGAAATGAGGCAGATAAAAAACCGATTTAATTTGTTTTTCGTTTTTGTTTTGGAAATTGCAATTTTCTGATTGTAAGGGGTGAGAAAAACAGTAGTTGGATGAAATTTCGAGATAGAACTTCTTTGTACACTGAGTCTGTTATATGGATAAATATTAAGTTAAAAGTAGTGTGTGTTTTATTGTGTAATGAATTATATTTTAATAACGAAATTTTGAATATGATCATGATCATCTTTAAATAGTCATTTAATAACCATTTAACATTAAGTGTTTTTAAATAGATTCTATCATGGTTTAAAATAGTCTTAGAATTCTGAATGGTCAAGCGGCTAGGCCACAGGTGCCGTGTCGCGGCTGTGCCATGAATGTTTATAGTAGTTCGTAATCCACTTTAAAACCGAGGTCCCGGTCTCATATGATCGTAGAGCGTTACGAGGATATTGTTAATCCGCATCCGTAGCTGATCTAAGCTACACGCACCTCCTGGGTAGTGCGTAACGTCTGCGCGGCGCTAGCCTTAAGACCTCAAAAACCACTGTCTAAGTGTTTGCCAGCTGCAGTAGAACAACTATCATAATTTATATAATGAATTTCGTTTAATGCCTATTATATTGTAATATGCTATTGATATTTATTCAAACCTTACTTCTACGATAAAGTAATACGCTTTTTAATATTTTTTTTCAACAGTTCTTCAATAAACGCGCCAGTCAATTAATCTTAGAATTCACTTTTAAAAATAAACGATCATGTTCAGAATCAAAATGTTTAAATGATATTTTATGGAATTATTTTTGGCTGCTCTTGTTAAATTAGGTTATAAAATCGGAATCAATAAATGGTTTTCAATGTGCTGTATTTGACGTTATTTCATAAACAAATTCAGGCATTAATTTAATACACAAATTTAGTACTATATCTCGAAAGCAAAATATCACGGTTAATCTTGGCATAAAAGGAATCCATCCAAAATAGCAAACCTTCTTTACCCTAGAGGTATAACTCAAACCCTCCCTCCCAAAAAAATTCCCCTCCCTAAATACTGATATCTGACCCAATAAAAACTGGATGCAAAAGAGACACAGGCGTTATAAATTCCTCTCCCCATACTCAAGTAATGAAGTTTTTTTTTTTGCTCCTCCTCTTACAAACAATGAAATAAGGTAGAGGAGAATAAAACCATAACACTGATAGACACTACGCAACCCTACGAAATCCTATTTGATGGTTCGAAACACGCAGCTTAGGGAAGAAACTAAAATAAAATCCCTTTAGGGAAGAAGACGCCAGGGAGAATTCTGCACTGTACCTCAGGAAGGGAAGCTTAAGTGGTTTGGCAAGTACTTTCTAATCCACCTCTCCTCCTAAAAAATCTCCCTTACTTCTTTCCATTTTTATCAATTTTTTTATCCTTGTACTTATCCTTTACATTCTCTGCCATTGAACCGGTTTGGAAGAGAAGTGATTGAAATAATGCGGATAAAAAACCGATTTAAATTGTTTTTTGAAATTGCAATTTTCTGGTTATAATGGTGAGAAAATAATAGTTGATGAAATTTCGACATAGAGTCATGTACACAAAGTCTATTATATGGAGAGATATTAAGTTAAAAATAGTGTGTGTTTTAGTATAAACATTTTATAATGTTTTGAAATAAATTCTCTCATTATTTATATAATGAATTACATTTAATAGCTATATTATATTCTAATATGTTACTGATATTTATTCAAATATTACGTCTTAAATAAGGTAAAACGAATTTAATCTTTTTAAACAGTTCTTTCAATAAACAGCGACAGTCAATTACTCTAAGAATGCACTTTTTGCAAACGATCAAGAGCAGAACAAAATTTTTAAATGATATTTTATGGAAAAATTTTGTTATTGCTCTTGTTAAAATTAGGTTATAAAATCGGAATCAATAAACGGTTTTCAATATTTGTTATATTAGAAGTTATTTCATAAACTAATTCAGACATTAATTTAATACTCAAGTTTAGTACTTTATCTGGAAAGGAAAGTACCATAGTTAATCATGGCATAAAAAAGATCATCCAAAATACCAAACCTTCTTAACTCGAGAGGGATAACTCAAACCCCAACCACCAAAAAACAATTCCTTCTTAAATACTGATACGTGACCTAATAAAAACTGGATACAAAAGACACCCAGGCGTTATAAATTCTCTCTCCTCCTACTCAAGTAATGAATTTTTTTGCCCCTACTCTCTCCAACAATGAAATAAGGTAGAGAAGAATGAACCCTAACACTGAAAGACACTACGCAGCTCTAAGAAATCCTATTTGATTGTTCGAAACACGCAGCTTAGGGAAGAATCTCAAAATAAAATCCCTTTAGGGAAGAAGACGCGTGAGGGATTCTGCACTGTACTTCAGGAAGAGAACCAAAGTGGTTTGACAAGCACTCTAAGCTACCTCTCCTCCTTAAAAATGTCCCCTTTTCTTTCCACTAGTTTTTGTACCACTATTTTTTATATGCTTGTATTTATCCCTTACCTTCTATGCCAATGAACCGATTTGGAAGAAGAGAAGTGATTTGAAATGAGGTAGATAAAAAAGCGATTTAAATTTTTTTGTTTCATCTTTAGAAATTGCAATTTTCTGGTTGTAATGGGTGAGAAAAACATTATTGGATGAAATGTCGACATTGAATTTTATAGACAGAGTCTATTATATTGAGGGATATTAAGTAAACAATATGTATTATAGTGGAAATTATGTTTCAATAACTATATTGAATAAATTTTGAATATGATAGTGACAGTTTTTCAAACATTCCGTTATTATATGTAAAATAAATTCTATTAGAATTTACATAATGAATCACATTTAATGGCTATATTGTATTCCAATATGTTACTGATATTTAGTCAATTATTACTTCTTCAATAAATAAAATAATAATCTTATAACCTTTAAACAGTTCTTTCAGTAAACACGCGCCAATTAATCTATGAATGCCCTTTAAAGTAAACCACCAAGTTTAGAATCAAGATGCGTAAATAATGTTTTATGGAATTTTTTTCTGGTTGCTCTTGTTAAATTAGGTTATAAAATTGGAATCAATATACGGTTTTCAATATGTGCTATATTTGAAGTTATTTCAGATACAAATTCAGGCATTAATTTAATGCTCAAATTTAGTACTATATCTCGAAAACAAAATATCACAGTTAATCATGGCAGAAAAAATTATCCATCCAAAATAACAAACCTTCTATTATACTCTAGAGGGATAACTCGAGACCCTCCCTTGAAAAAAATTCATTCAACATCACTTAGGCGTTTTGAAATGATCTCTATCATGATTTATATAACGAATCTCATTTAGTGCTAATATAATATTCTAATATGTTACGGATATTTATTCAAATATTACTTCTTTAATAAAGTAATACGCTTTTAAATTTTTTTTTCAAACAATTCTTTCAATAAACGCGCCGGTCATTTAATCTAAGAATCCACTTAAAATAAACAACCAGTTAATAACAAAGTTTTTAAATGATGTTTTATGAAATGATTTTTTTTTGCTCTTGTTAAATTAGGCTATTAAATCTGAATCAATGTACGGTTTTCAATATGTGCTATATTTGAAGTTATTTCATAAACAAATTCAGACATTAATTTAATACTCAAATTTCGTACTACATCTCGAAAGCAAAATACCACAGTTAATATCGCATAAAAAAATAAATCCAAAATAGTAAACATTCTTTACTCTAGAGGGATAACTCAAGCCCCCTCCCTCCAAAAACAATTCCCTCCCCTAAATACTGAAACGTGGGCCTAATAAACTGGATACAAAAGACCCTCAGGCGTTATAAATTCTTCTCCTCATCCTCAAGAAATGAAGTTTTTTGCTCCTCCTCTCTCCAACAATGAAATAAGGTGGAGAAGAATAAACCCTAACACTGAAAGACACTACCACACCTTACGAAATCCTACTTGATGGTTCGAAACACGCAGCTTAGGAAGAAACTCAAAATAAAATCCCTTTAGGGAAGGAGACGTGGGGGGATTCTGCACTGTACCTGAGGGAAGAGAAGCAAGTGGTTTGACAAGTACTCTAATCCCCCCTCTCCTCCTTAAAAAATGTCCCTTATTTCTTTCCACCAGTTTTGTATCATTTTTTTATTTATCCTTGTATTTATCCCTTTACCTTCGATGCCATTGGACCGATTTGGGAAGAAGAGAAGTGATTGAAATGAGGTAGATAACAAACCGATTTAAATTGTTATTCATTTTTGTTTTTGGAAATTGCAATTTTCTGGTTGCAATGGTTGAGAAATATATTAGTTGGATGAAATTTTGACATAGAATTGTATTCACAGAGTCTATTATATGGAGAGATAATAAGTTAAAAATAGTGTGTTTTAGTCCATAATGAATTATATTTCATTAACTATATTGGATATGATAGTGATATTATTTCAAACATTCAATTAAAAAATCCAACATTTTTAAGTGCTTTTAATTAAATTCCATCTTGATTTTATAATGAATTACATTTAATGCCTAAATTATATTCCAATATGTTAATGATATTTATTCAAATATTACTTCTTCAATAAAGTAACACGCTTTTTTATCCTTTTTTAAACTGTTCTTTCAATAAACGCGACGGTCATTTAATCTAAGAATCCATTTTTAAAATAAACAATCAAGTTCATAACCAAAAAGTTTTTAAATGATGTTTTATGAAATGTTTTTTTTTTTGCTCTTGTTAAATTAGGGTTATAAAATCGGAATCACATAAACGGTTTTCAATATGTGCTATATTTGAAGTTATTTCATAAACAAATTTAGATATTAATTTTATACTCAAATTTAGTTCTATATCTCCAAAGCAAGATACCACAGTTAATCATAACATAAAAAAAAAAATTCATTATCCAAAATAACAAACCTTCTTTACTCTAGAGGCATAACTCAAATCCCTCCCTTCAAAAAATTCCCTCCCTAAATACTGATACGTGACCTAGTAATAACTGATACAAAAGACGCACAGGCATTATAAATTCTCTGTCCCTCATCCTCAAGTAATGAAGTTTTTTCTCTCCTCTCTCCAATAATGAAATCAGGCAGAGAAGAATAAACCCTAACACTGAAAGACACTACACACCCCTACGAAATCCCATTTGATGGTTCGAAACACGCAGCTTAGGGAAGAAACTCAAAATAAAATCCCTTTAGGGAAGAATACGCGTAGGGGGATTGTACACTGTACCTCAGTAAGAGAATCAAGTGGTTTGGCAAGCACTCTAATCTACCTCTCCTCCTTAAAAATGTCCCTTATTTCTTTTCACCAGTTTTTGTATCCATTTTTTTTATCCTTGTATTTATCCCTTTACCTTCTATGCCATTGAACCGATTTTGAGGAAGAGAAGTGATTGAAAAGAGGTGGATAAAAACCGATTTAAATTGTTTTTTATTTTTAGAAATTGCAATTTTCTGGTTGAAATGGGTGAGAAAATATTAGTTTAATGAAATTTCGACATAGAATTTTATACAAAGAGTCTATTATATGGGAGAGATTGTAAGTTGAAAATAGTGTGTGTTTTAGTGTATAATGAATTATATTTTAATAACTTAGTTTTGGATATGATAAAGATAATTTTTAAACAGTCATTTAATAACCCTTAACATTTTTGAGTGTTTTTAAATAAATTATATCATGTATTTAATGAATTTAACTTAACGCCTATATTATATTCCTAATATGTTACTGATACTTATTCAAACTTTGCTTCTTCGATAAAGTAATACACTTTTAATCGTTTTTAAAACAATTCTTTCAAAATAGGATGATGATCAGTGATGTTTTATGAAATTTTTTTCTTTGTTGTTGTTCTTGGTAAATTAGTTTATAAAATGTTAACAAACTTGAAAATTAAAATATATAAAAGAATATTTTTGTTAAAATAATTTTTATCAATATTAAAATTTAATAAGTTTAAAAAAAAATCTAAACAAAAAAATAAGTATGTTATGATTGTACAATTTATTATTAAAAAAAGCGTTTATAAGTGTTAAAATTATTTTTTTCATTATACAAATATAATTATAATTATTATTAAGATTTCTATATTAGCTTTTTCTTTTTTATTTTTACACAAATAGCAATCGTTTTAACCTCAGTTAATAAAAATTTTCTACATGGAAACAATATTGGTGACGCTTATTTTAGAAGAATTGCTTATGTATGATTATTATATATATATGTGTTTATTAAATACAAAATCAAAATATTTTGCTTTTGTATATTTATAAAAAAAAAATTGAATTAAAATTATACTTTTAAGAAAAATTTTTTAACCATGATTAAAAATGTTTTGTAAACTTAATTTAATAATTATCATTTATAATATTAAAAGTTTTTTATATTAATTGCCAGTAAGGTTGTGTACTGGTAATTTTCTCTTTTTCTATTATGAAAAAATACTGTTGAATGATACTGGATAATATAAAGGGGGTATGATAAATAATTTTCAATTTTATAATTAGTTACGAAAAAATCCATTAAAATATTTAGTTTAGAAAAAAATTATAAATGAGGTATACGAAGAAATTTAATCACAATTAAAATTATATTTATATATATATATATTATTTATTTATTTATTTATAAGTTTCTTATTGCTTTCTGTAAAACAACTGTGTACAAAACAGTATTTGTTATAAATTAAAATATTTTTAGTTTAATCATATAGTTACATATTAGTTTAAACTATACAGTGAATTAAAAATATATAGTTTTCTATATTGATTTTTCTTTAAAGTTTGAATAACTATTAACTGCTCTTCTCTCCAAATAACAGCATTCTTCTACTGTGAAACAAAATTATTGATTTATATAGGATAATATTTTGAATATGATAAATAAACTAGCATAAACATATTCCACAAAGATAAATAATGCTATTTAGCTTATATATATATTATCAAATGGCATATATATATATAATTTGTTATTGTTTTTTAAATCTGAAAATAATTTACAAATTATAAATAATAATTAATAATAAACTAATAATAAAGTTCAGTACAAATATTTAATTGTTTTTAAAATCCTTTACAATTAAGAACTGTCTTCAGGATTTTGAACAAATATGAGCCATTTTAAGATTCACTATAAATATGAGCCTTTCTTAAGATTCACTATAAATATGAGGCATTTTTAAGATTCAATATAAATATGAGCAATTTTTAAGATTTACTATAGAAAGGAATAATTGTTAAGATTCACTATAAACAGGAGCCATTTTTAAGAATCTGCACAAATGAACTGTCTTTAAATTTCTGAACAGTTATGTACAGTCTTTAACGTATGGTAGAAAAAAATAATACACTTTAAGGTTAACCACAAACAGGACCTCTTGTATTAAACTAATATAGCTATATAATGATGAAGCAATTCTGCTAATGTCTTTTATAACACACCAACCTTTATCTTGGAAAACAAAACACTCCACCCTGAACTTTGCTTGATTGCGAAGGATTACCTCCCCGACATTAATTCTGATGAGTACCTGTGACAACGCACGAGTACGGATCTCGCACATTAACACAGGTGATAATCCTGAATGCAAACCAGCTCACAAGCAGAAACACTTCCTGCGTGCAGTATTAATTGATCGCAGCCATCTCTGGAAGCTTAATGCAATTAGCCCTGCGAATGGGACACCGGACGACATGAATTCGCTGTTAGGCGATGGAAAGGGGACAGATGATGCTTCTCAACTGAGAATTCCTATGTCCAAACCTAATTCCTATTTCCATAATGAAATGAATAGTTTCGGACATTTCTGCATGCAAAATGAGAGACAAAATGGTCAGGGCCTTTTCTGGCTGGAGACTGGTGAGTATTTGGGCTGATTCACCAATAGGGACGAATTTGTTAGAAATACCGCGCGCCATAGGAATTCGGTTCCTGACTAAACATTAAACTTATACTATTTTAATCAAAGGTAAGCTAATTGTTCAGAACTTAAACTATTTTATTATATACCTTTTACAGAGGTCAGTTGATTCGAATGCTCTCAATACCTGTCTGATTTTAGGAAAGTTAATGTCTGATTTAATTTTAGTATAGATTTTTATTAAAATTGCAATATATGTTTATGTAAAATCGCTGTTTTTACATAATTTTTTTCTAGTGTTTAATTGTTATTATTGCATAATACTTTCTGAATGATGTATTGATTAAATCATTTAATTGTTAATTGGTTATTATTACATATTTACTGAGGATGGATCGGTTAGTATTAAATACTTATTTCTGATACTGGATTGATTTTTTGCTGCAGAATTCTTTCCTGTAGTGAATTGGTTATTATTATATTTTTTTCTAATATTATATTGATTATTATTGCATAATTTCTTTTAGCGGTGAATTGCTATTATTACATAATACCTTCTAATGAAGGATTGATTAACGAATGCATAATTCATTTAGTGGTTATGCATTGTTATTAGTTATTGTTGCATATATTACTGAGAGTGGATCAATTATTATTATGTAATTTCTGACATTGTGATGATTATTGCTGTATAATATTATACTGATATGCTTGTGGTGAATTTCTTATTATTACATATGTTTTTCAATACTAGATAGAATATTATTACCTAATTATTTTTAGTGGTGAATTATTATTTTAACACTATCCTTTCTGATAATGCACTTATTAACATTACATAATTCATTTAGTGGTGAATTGGTTATTGCTCCATATTGGCTGAGGTGAATCGATTATTATTAAATATTTATTTCGATACTAGATTGATTATTGCTGGATAATTTTCCTTGGGGAATTGGACATTATTACACATTTTTTTCCCACTACTCGATTGATAATTGCTGCATAAATGTCTCTTTTGGTGAATTGGTTATTAATACATAATACTTTTTACTGAAGTTGGAATTATTATCATTACACAGCCTTTTTATATGTAATTGTTTTATTATTTTTAAAAACTCGTATCTGTTGGTGAATTTATTATTATTGTCATATAATGATTTCTGATGGTATACTGATGAATATGGTAAGTAACAAATATTTGTTGGTTACCACTAAAAAAAGTATTTGTGTATGATATTACCTGACTATACGGTTTGAACAAAAAATTGCTTGTACTGTACTATTTATTTTTGATTTGTTTTAAATAAAGAAAAACACTTTAAATGAATAAATCTTTTCGAATATTTTTCAGCCTTAAGATACTCTTTTAGTTTTTGACATAAGATTGATGAGATCAATAGTTGATTATCAGTCGATAGATTTCACAAGAAATGAGCTGATTAGCTCCAATTGCAAAATTTTCATTATTAAAAAATTTAATTATTTACAACGTTTATTTATTCTTTTGCATTTTTGAAGTAATTTTAAGTAGCATATATATATTACAATACAAATAAATTCTCATAAAAAATTTGCTTTTTTTATTCTATTACTAAGATATGTTTGTATCTTGCATATATAATTCATATATGTGATTTTACCTGTTTTTTAATTTTACTTTTAAAATATGTAATTTTGAAAACCTTTATTCAATAGACAAACAAAAATAATACTCATGTGAGATAAAGGAATTCATTTTTTATTTTATTTATAAATTTTCATTAATTTTATCAGTTTTGTAAATCGTTAAGCAGTAAAATTATATTAATTAATTTTATATAAAAATAGCTATAAAACTTCATTATAGTAAACAAAGACATTTCTAGATTTCTACTCATATTATGGCAATTGTTCATTTAAGAAAAAAATTTAATTTAGACAAATTTATAGATCAATAAAACTGATATCGATTGTCAAAATTTCATAATTTCAATTAATTATATCAAATTATGCAATCCTTTCGCAAAAAAACACATTAGGTGACGGAAAAAATTAATTTTCAATTTTGGAAACAGCTCTGAAAATAACATAAAATCAGCCATTAAAATTAAAACAGTTTTTAAAAAGTATTTTTTGCAGAACACTATCTTGTAAAAATATTATATGTACAAACCTTTATGCCTTTCTTGCGTCCGTAGACGGACAATGATAGCAATTGCGATGGATAATATGACAAAAGCAGCAACGATTCCGATTAAGATACCTATCATTGGACTGAATATCGATTCATCTTCTTCGGCTAAAAAAAATAACAAATAATGCATGTTATTGAAAGCATAAAAAAGAATAATTTCAAAATATTTTCTATAAGCGTTAATTGTATGAGATCATTCTTATTAATGTAAAGAAACATAGCAAATATTTTAGAAACACGATTTTAGCATCAGAATGTGAAAGAATGTTACCACTTTTTACAAATACAAAAACATAATTTTGTATTATAAACTAAATAAAGCATAAAAAAGGGGATTGTTTTTTGACACTTGTTTTTATTATAAAAGAACATTAATTTGTGATGAAATATTTAATGACATTTAGTAGCAGAGGATAATATATGTTATATTTTTTATTGATATAAGTAAGAGTGTTAATTTTTATTTTTAAATTTCAAACGAATTTTATTAGTTTTAGAGTATGTGAGCTTAAAATATCAACAATAAGACAAAAATTTTTAATTTGACATAAAAGTGTTTTAAGTATTTTTTTTTTTTTTTGTATTTACGAATAAATGAATAAATGTTTTTATTTATTTGAGTATTATTTATTCTAGTTTAATTATTATGAGTGAATATTATTTTTGATGATTTTAAAATTTAAAGGAATTACTTGGCTTTAGAAGAAAATAAATATGTATAAATAAATATATATATATATATATATATATATATATATGTGTGTGTGTGTGTGTGTGTGTGTGTGTGTGTGTGTGTGTGTGTGTGTGTGTGGGGTATATGTTTATTGTATTTATATATGCTTGAAACACATGTTTTAAAATTTTATTGTTTCTAAAATGTCAAAATGTATCGGTTTAAAAATAATTTTATATATAACTATTTTCTTTTAAATCCAAGCAAATTCCTACAAAATTTAAAATCTTTAAAAATAATATTCGTTCATAATAATTATGCTAGAATAAGTAATACACAAATAAAAATGTTATTGAAAAAAATTATACATGCATATATATATATTTACAAAATGTTTTGTGTATTCATGCTTGAAAAAATGTCTTAAAAAATGAAATATACATTGTTTTTAAGCTACATATATGTATATGTAGTTTAAGTATATTTCAATGTGTTCTTGTCTAAAAATAATTTTTGCTGATATTCAGTGTGTGATAATGTTGCTCCATCAAGCTAATCATTAAATATTCCAAATTTTAAATTTTTTTAATTGAATAAACCAAAACTAAAATTAAATAAAATAAATATTACATTTATTTCATTAAAAATATTATGTAAATGTTATGTACAGCATCTATTTGAGAGTTCTTTCTTTAAACAATATTTTTAAAAGATATGAATGTGTTGATTTTTTATAATTATTATATATCATTTTAAAAAATAATAAAAAAGTAAGTTCCCAATTTAATTTAAGCAACATTAAAGAATGAAAATAGAATATTGCCACTAATGTAAAATAAATAGGTCTTATGAAATTGAATTTTACATGCCACTTATTTGGAGACAATTAATACCACACAACAACTACAGACAGGAAATACATGATAAATAATACATGCAAGACAAGATAATGAACTAGAAAGAAGCTATTAGGAGCACTGCCACATGGAGGAAAAATAAACAATATGAAAAAAAAAAAGAAGAAGAAATCAATAAGAGAAAGATAGACAGATATATTCTAAGCATGCAAGAGAAGCTAGAAGCAAATCATTATTTAGCTCAGTGATATATTTATGCAAATTTTAAGCATTCTAACATAGATTTGCTATGTAGTAGAAAACCTCTTGTGATTGGCTACAGAAGCACATAAATGCAAAAATCAGGCTTAACAGAGAAAGTGGCATAATGACACATTTCTTTTTTCATTAATATCGGAATGCATAAATAGCTGTGACAGCTATCGAATACAATACACACAAACACAATGAAAGCATACATAAAATTAAACTTAATACACATGCAACAAAGTATGTATTGTTATACATGAAGCATACAAAGGTTTAGGATGGTACATGAAAAATAATAATTACATGCTAGAAATAAACAAAAATATGAATTAATTCACTATTTCATAATAAAAGCATTGCTTTTTTTTTGAAAATTAAATGATTTAAAACGAAATTTAAATAACAGTTTTATTTAATTATTAATTATGTCAAATATTTAATTTCTTAGGCAAGTCGTAAAAATGTGAATTATTTATTGTATTTAAGAATGAAGAAATGAATTTCATTAAAAATTCAACAGCTTTAATATTTATAAATTGTTTATTTTTCTGGTACTGATTTTTCTTTTGTACATTATTTAAAAAATTAAATTTAAAAATCATTAAATATAATGCAAATTAGCATTTTAATTTTTTTCAAATAATTAAGATATTTATTTTTTTTTTTAATTTATTTTAATTAAAACAAATCTTTAACATTTCAAAAAAAAAAAAAAGGAATGAATATTTTCTAAAAAAAGAAAAGTTAATTTATTTATTTATTATTATTATTATTTTTGAGTTTTTAGGTGTAACACAAAATACAAAAGATAAACTGTTTAAATCTTATAATTGTTATTTTTAATATATAAAATAACATTTTTTATAAACCGTTTAAAAGTCATTTAGTGAAACAAAATAATTTTAAAATCTTGTCTAACATCACATATAAATCTATAAAAAAAAATAAACAACAACACAACTCCTTAAATCATAAGCATATCACAACAGCATGCACATATATTTTCACACATATAACTAATTTATCATATCCATATTTCTTGCAAATATTATAACTCATACTTTCACATTCTGACAGATAAAATTCAACCAGTAAGCATCATCTTTTAAAATCGCTTATAAAGATTTACATATTTTTTTTAGCATAACATGAATCAAGTATGTTTTACTATAGTAAGTTTTAAAACTCACATTTCCTTGCAATGTTTTTTTAAACTCGTAATTTTCCCATAAGTTTATGTATAAAATCGTGTTTCTATAATTCCAAAAGAAATATTCATAACAGCTTTCTAATGCAAGAAAGCTATCTTGCCTGTATGTCTTTCGGCTGGTCTCAATGTACTGGCTACCAATGCTACTGAACTGCTCCTTCCCTTAGAATTGGCAGCATAGAGAACAAGTATAAAAGATGTGCCAGTTAACAGGTCCTGTACTAGAAAAGATGGGCTCTCTTCATTGGTCATGTTACCCCTCAGGTGCTCATTAGTTGAACTGTACACCTCAAGATGGAATGTTTGGGGCAATCCACCATCATAGCCTGGTTCGCATTGAATCAGAAGAGAGTCGGTAGTGTGGTTTGTCACAAGCAATTGCGCATTGTTTCTGAGGACCTGAAACAATACGATTTCTTGTTTTTTTTTTGGAAAGGAAGGTTTTTTTTAGTATGATTAGAACAAAAACCAGGTTCAGTCAAATGAAGATCTTCATGAAAACATCAAAATTTCAAGCCACTATCTTTAAATTGCCTGGTAGTCTGAGACATATCAAGTGAGTGATAAAAATAATTTACACGAAAAAGCATCTTCATAGCAGAAGGGCTGCCACTATCAAAACTCAAGATTAGACAGGACAATTCAAGTTAAAAAATAGTATTTTAGTTATTAAATTAGATTATTATTTGTTTTATATGATATTATTCTAATAGTTCTCCCTGTTTTTAGAATCTTCTTAACGTATTATAGGAGTATTATGCTTTAATAGCGTGAATTAAATTGCATTTTGAATCGTTTTACCACATTTGTAGTAACTGAAACCACATATTATCGTTTATGTTCTGTTGTAGTAATCTTCAAATTATGTTTCAGTAATCTTTTTCACTTTGAAAACTGAACATATTATTTACGTTCCTTTGTCATTATAATTTTTTTTTTTGTCTCATCTTAAATTATGTATTCACTAATTACCATAACAAAGAATCAGCACGACATAAAACAGCAAAATCAAATGAAAGAAAGTTAATGCAGGTTCAACAGATAATATGAGATTCTGTGTTCAGATAATATGTACAGATAATATGAGATTATCACATCCGTTTATATCTGTTTATGCTGGAATACTTTATGTTGTGTATATTCCACGAAAGTCTGACAACTAAACAAATAATATATTTTATTTAAACCTTTCTACAAACTTTAAATAAATGTGATGCCTTACTAAACAAAAAAGGAGAGCAGGCACCACTGATAGTTGTCACTAAATCAGTGAGATTATATATCTCTCCGCTGCCACCACATTCGTATATCACTTTAGTTGCAACTCAGAAGTTGAGTTGTTGTATAAAATTACTGATCAACAAAAGTTACAGTAAATTGATCTAGAAGTAAAACCAATTGCACAAATCCTACGTTCAACATTTACCAGCTTGCATGAAGTATGGAATTAAACATAATTTTCAAGCATCACAAAAACAGCAGGATTTCAAAATAAATATTTTTTTAAGAAAATAAAACACAAAAGAGATTTTGGAGAATATTTGACCAACTATTTTTTAAATAAAACTATACTCAACACAAACTTATATATATATGTTTTTTTGCATCAAATTACTATTATAAATTTTTTTCTACGCACTCAAGGACTAAAAACTCAAGTTTTCTATAATTTTCGAAATGAAAATTAAGAACATAAAATTTCAAGCAAAAACTCAAAATTTTGGGGAAATCTCACGGGTTAATAGACCAAAAAATCATCTAGAAATGACTGACCACACGAGAAGGTCTACAGAATAACAATGTTCCATCATAAAATAATTTTTTTTTAACCTATAGAAATTAATGGTCAAGTGTAAGTTTAGTACGCGAAAATGAATATTTTAATTATAAAAAACCCCGCATTTTTGAAGAAATTTCACCAAGACAGACCAATGTGAAGAAGCCACACCATTCACAAAGTTACTTCTTACCAAGACACAACAATTTTGAAGAAAATTCAAAAATAGCCTCATTTGAAATAGTTCGAATGTTTCATTGAATGCATGTGGATGAAATAGCTAAAAATGTGAATTACAATTGCATGGAAATCTACGCATATTAGTTCATCACCGAATCCAAAATAAATTGAAAGAAACTTTCCAGAAAAAATTCCGTACAAGCGTAGCAGAATTTAAATTAAGTGTGAACATAGATCAATGAATCAGATGTTTTTCTATTTGCTCTGTAACGTTTATTTCCTTTTATCAATAATAGGGTCCATTATTTAAAACCAAAACCGAAAAATATTTAGCCTATATCAAAATTCAGACTATGAGCAGACGTCGGTCCTACCAGTGCGAAACTTTTAATTGACATATTTTACATTTATAATTCGATTTAAAAGCAACCTTGGAAAGAGAGAGATAACACCAATGTTGCAATTTTTTAACAAAAGGAACTAGATATTACTTGCTCTATAAATTATTTCTTGAAGGTTTTCATTTGACTGAACCTCGTGTACTTTCTTGAAAATCTTATTTTAATAGGACTATCAATTTTTGTTCATTTTCAATGATAAAGCAATACATTTTTAATCAATAATATAAAATAAATATAAAGATTCATGAACTAGAAGTTAAATCTTTGTCATTAACTAATTTAGCTATCAGCTAATTTATTCATAATTTCTTTCCCTTTATTAAATTTACTGATTCCTACACTGGCAGTATGTAACTCGTTTTTAATTGTAGAGATTTATACAATTTGGTGAAAATTCTTATTGATATATTCTTGTTATATGATCATTTAGTTGGTTGCAATATATTTAATTGGGTTGCAATATAATCATGATTTCCAATAAATGAAGGACTTGTGTAAGAATTGAAGAAATCCATTAACTCTCAAGCTACACATATATATTTCCAAAATTTGGTCAAAGTTATTAAAAAATTATATTTCCAAAGACAAGTAAATAAGTTACTGATTTTATTATAATAAATAAACATCATTATTAAACTATTTAAAATTTTACATTAGTTTTGAACACATAACTTCTCGTTTTAAGGTTCATAGGAAAAAATACAAAGTTTTAAAATTTAATGTTTAATCTAACAAGACTGGGAAAATAAAAATAAAGTATTATAAATAACAAAATTTGTCTTGCTAAATTTCATGGAACCAAAAAAATACAACACGGTTTCTAGTAGTTAAATAATGATAGAATACTTTCATACATTCTTTATTACAAAAAAGACAACAATAGCCTTTTAATAAACCTGATGTAGGTTTAAAAATCAAAGAAAAAAAAAGCAGAAATTATAATTTTTATTTTCCTAAAATAAAATCAATTATTGATGTTTATAGTGTTATATATCATGTAATATATTTTTACACAATATATTGCATGAATCCATTGTTCTAAACAATCCATTACAATATCTATTGTTCTAAATTACATTAAATTTAAAACAATAGATGTTTTTTGTATAAAATGTATTTGATTTTGCTTTAAAAGATTCAAAATACAGTAAAAAGAAAAATATAAATACTATCAAATTTATCAGATTTGATGAAGTAAGTAGCGTTGTTTTCTATTAAAATAAGATGAATCAAAATCTAAAATTATGAATTTAGCATGAAATAATTTAATTCATGTTTAATTAATAATAAATTATTTCATGTTAATTTAAGTTTTCAATTTTTATATAGCAATGAAAACAAGGCAGTGAATTAATTGAAAAAGCCATTAAAAGGAATATATATATATATATATATATATATATATATATATATATATATATATATATATATATATATATATATATATATATATATATATATATTATATATATATTTTATATATATATATATATATATATATATATATATATATATATATATATATTATATATATATATATATATAAAAGCTAAGCAAAATTAAAACATTTATATAAAAACTGAATATTCAAATAAAGCTTTATATTAAAACAGGTATATAAAACGAAACATTTTCAATAGGTTTAACAAAAACTTATTCTTAACTACTGTAATTTAGTAACATAATAGTAAAATTAAAGTCAATAAAATACTTTTAATAGACGGAAAAAACAATGTTCAAACAAAATGAAATTCTGGTCCTATCAGTTTAATTAATTTTGAAGTAAACAGTTCGATAGTTATTAGTTTTAGAAATTTATTTTTAAAATTTACGAAGTAAACAGGTTCATTTAGAATGTTAATAATACATTTCTATTATTTTTTTAAAAATCTGTAATACATTATTTATTTACAAATTTGGACTTAGAATCTTTAAAAACAATGATGTGATTTGTTTTTTAAAATTCAACTAAATTAATTATACGGAAAACAACATGTTTTTGTAAGATGATTTTCAAAAAAATATTTTAAAAGCCAGTTTTTAATGCTGATTTCGTATATTTTCTTGAAACACGTAAACATTAACAAAATTTCTCATTAATTTAATACATTAAAATGAGATATTTTTGTGAGCATTTTACTAGGTAAAAAAATCCCAATTTACTGAATCGTATTTTATGAATTATTGTATGTCTGGAACTAAACGTAAATATTCATAATAACTATTAAAAATATGTACTTTTTATTTATTAGCTTGAATAAAATACTGTAAATACAAAAGTTTTCAATTATAGTTATTTGTATTAGTAAAGGAAATAAAATTAATTACCTAGCATATAACTATTTCCATTATTTCTTTCAAGTGTCAATTTTATTAATGACTAAGTAGAGTTTGCACGATGTATTTAGGAATCTATTGAAATTTTAAAAATTGTTTGAAAGAAAGATTTACGTAAATAAATATTTGTAAATCTTTTAAAAACCATTACTTTAATCATTCTGAAATAACAAAAAAATTTAAAAGGAAATAACTTTTAACTATATCTTGAATAGATAATAAGTAGGCTAAAAAATGAAGCTATTAATAAATGCAGAACATAAGATATGATTTTGGTATTTAGCAAGCTCATTTCAAACGGAGATATTTATTTTACAAAATTTTAATTTACAAAAAAAGTCTACTTATTCATTACTTGAAATATTAAATATTAATTATAATTTCAAAGTGGTATGAATGAATTAATTTGTAATATTTATATGGTATACTTATTTTAAAGGATAGCTATATTTTGGTATAAATAATGATAAAAATGTAATTATGTGTATTAAAAGAAGAAAAATTATTATATGCAAAATAGATACTTATCACAGTTAAATACTTAACAAACCTCTACTGTTTTGTGATATGAGCAATAACAATTTCTATTTAATAATAATAATTTCACAGGAAGAAAATTTACCATTTTAAATTAAGCAAGGTTTGACAAACGAAATATAATTTTTCCATATATGTAAGTTTATATATATAAGGAAAGATTTAGTAAGATTAAGATTTGTCTGTCTATTTATAATTTAAAAACTGTAACACTTAAAAATCCAATTTTCCTTTGTATTTGTTATATTTTCCTAATGAGTACGTAAAAAGATACAAAAAAATCTTGTTTTTTTTTTTTTTAAATAAATACAAATTATATTTTTGTGCCATGTTTTTACGCCACCAAATAACTCTAGGCATATTTTACTTTAAAAAAGAGAATTATAAATTTAGAAATGATGCCACAAATCTGTTATCACCTAGTGCATTCTGATGCATCGCTTCAGGTAGCATTATCGCTTGTACGTATTGTTTTATTTTGTTTCTTGATAAAACATTTTGTACTCCAAATTAATATAAACTTCTTCGTATAACGTTCACTTTTGTGTCCAGAATTCAATGAAGTGATTAAATTATTTTATTAACTTATCAAATCGTACGTGCACATAGAACATTATTAATGATCCCATCGCTCTAATACGTAGGTTCTTAAGTCCAAAAACTGCAAAGTCTAAGGATGTTAATTTTATATGTACAAATTTTTTTTTTTATTTTGAATTATGTATTGTTTTCCACCACTGTAGCCAAAAAAATAAGAGATAACATATAAATCGCTCTCGAAAATATAAAATGTGAGACTTAGGATTTGTGAATCTTTGATCAAGATGAAGAGTTGGTTGAGTTAATGCGTGAAGAGTTTTCTGTAAAGAACAACTCGGAAATCCTAACAATTATTGTTTTCATTACTCCTTACTTGAATTATCGTCATGTCATTTGTTGTTTACTTTTCATATAAATGTTATATAGCATTCATTAGCCGTTCGTTCATTGGCCGATGACTTTCCAATAACTTTGAAAATGTAAGAGCATGTCAAACTAGTTTGTCCAAGTTTGATTCATGACGATTAAAATGCATATGTTTCTGTAATAAATAATACTGCTGTTCCACAAAATCATTATGCACTTATGGAAAGTGAAGCTAAATTTTAACGAGAGTATATTAAATTTCAAGGATGATTTGAAATTTGTTAATTCTACATTTATTGAGAAGCTTGGCAGTGCTCGCTTATAAGGTTAAGAGAAGAGTGGACTGAATTCATTTTCTTATACTTTCATGTTTGTATTCACCAGCACTTTTTCGCCATTTAGATCAATGTTTGACCCATAATAAATGTTGACAAGAATAAATATTAATTTTTAACTGACATACTTTGGCGATATTTGCATTTCTGGTACTTTTAATACTATATTCATGAAGTCTTTTCTATCATCTGGACCTATTTTTCACCAATCGTAAATGTTGGCAAACAGAAATATTTTTTTATTCTTTAATTGATGACTTTTTGGCGATATTTACATTTTCTCGTATTTTAATACTACATTCACCAGAAGTAGTACAATAACTACATTACAATACCAATACTACATTACCATACGACATTCACTCACCAGTTTCATTATCCAAGCCCATTACACGCCAATCATAAAGGGGTAAGCAAACCTTTTTACTGTTAATTGACGATGCTTTGGCAACATTTACATTTTACTTTAATATTATATTCACCAAGACTTTTTCCATCATCTGAACCCCTTTCTCGCCAATAATAAATGTTTGTAGACAAAAATAATTTTTTTTGTCTTTAATTGACGACTCTTTGGCGATATTTATATTTTCACCTATTTTAATACTATATTCACCAATACTTTTTCATCATCTAAACCCATTTCTCGCCAATCGAAATGTTGGCTAACAGAAATAAATTTTTACTCTTTAATTGACAATGCTTTGGCGACATTTACATTTTTCTTTAATATCATATTCACAAAGACTTTTCGATAATTTGGACCAATTCCTAATCAATCATAAATGTTGACAAACATAAATATTTTTTATTCTTTAATTTACGATGATATGCAGACATTTATGTTTAATGGAAATATGATTCCAGATTATGATTATCATATCGTTAAAAAACCCAGAAAGGTAAAGAATGTATCTTCTGTAATTTTTATCAATTGCCTTGAATTTGCCATAAAAGAAAGCATACCATCATTTTGTATATGCTTGACATTTAATTAATATTTCTCCTAAATTTTCAGACATTCGCTATTCACTTTATTTCCAAAACATGATGAGATTCAGCATATTAATCATTCGCATTTAATTTCATTATTAATTATTTTTCGCTGTCATCTGTATCAGTATGACTGAATTGAAACGTCAACTTAATCATTTCCTTAAATAGAGATTAGCTGAGTAATATATCTCGAAACATTGATTGATGTGTTGACAAAATGCATTATAATCACTGACGGTGTCTGTCAACTTCCTCAATGTTTAACAAGAAGAGAACTCGCAAGTGTATTTATCACATTTAACTGTTTAAAAGTTGACTGCTTGTTTGTAGTCTGACTATAGATGGTGACTTTTATTTAGATCATGATGCATAATTTCAATAAAGTAAATATCATGCTTCAAGCTAAAACTGAATTAGTTGAAAAAAATTGTATATTTTTCCTGTGTTCCATGTTTTAACTGTTTACTTACTCCATGTTTTTTTTTATGAAAAATCAATCATCAATTTAAATCAAACTGCTCAAGATAAATTGTACAATGATTTATTATAGAAAGCTAATGTTTTGTTATCATTTATCTTTTGTTTTCAGTTATATATTGTTCTACCATCATAGGTAAAAATATATAATAAATACTATACTTCAAATATTATATAATTTTATGAGTAAACGAGTTTGGTTAGCAACAAGAATTTTTAATGAAATAAAATTTTTATTTCTGCTGTAAATCTATTTTATTCTGTACTTGTAATATTCCATATTACAGCCATTTTCTATAATCTCTAAAGTAAAACCTACTAACATTATATTACTGCATTGCTTATCAAATATTAATATAAGCAATTTTGCAAATCACTCAATATTTGTATAAATAAATGATACCATGCATAATATATTGTTTCATATTATATTATACTTACTATCCAGCATTTATGCCATATCATATTTCAGGTAAAATATATTCCTCTGTACAAGAAAACTATCCAAAACTTCTATTATATTTCATGCTTCTAAGTAAACAGCATATTAAAAACAGTCTATATTTATTCAAATGACAAACTTTTTTTTATCTTTTTAGCTCAACAATTCTATTCTTAAATATTATTAAATTATGTTAAACATATTTTTGCATTCCTTTTCACGGTATATCAAAAACTCCTATTCTCTGTAAATATTTGAATTTTTTAAATAAACATTCTGTTAAAATGCTTTTTAAAGGATAAAAATTCTTCATTTATCTCAAGTTCAAAATCTATTCTAGTTTGAAAAATATATATTATTTACTAATAATTGTACATAATTTGTATCATCATATACGAATTGCGATTTAAGCAAATAACTTCCACAATAGCTTAAATATTTATCTAAGCTAAAGCTTAGCTAAAACATTTATCAATGATAAACTGCTTATTAAAATTACTACCTTTTATATTTAAAGAAAACAAATCAGTCTTCAAAATACTATGGTTCTCTGTTAATTTCACTATTAAATAATTCACAAATAATTTTTTTATAATCTACAAAGAAAATGTGAAAAATACTGCACTATATGCACTCTATGCGTAAAAATAAACACACCAAGGAAAAATTATTAAGAAATAATTGAAATTGTATGTTTGATGTATATGTTTTGAGAAGTTTAAACGTTTGTCGCTTATTGTTTGCCATATATGTATAGATTTTATTTTCATAATAGCTGAGCAATTTGCCTTTAATCTGCCGAAATTCAAGGAAGGACATTTCTGCTATACACCAACAAATTTCTATAATGCGATTCATCAAACATTTAAAATACCACTAAACTTGTCTTACCAAATGGAACATTTTTTAATCAGTAATCTCTTTTTATCAAAATCTTTTTTATAAGATAATCATCATAAAATTGTAAGCGATTCACAAACTGATATACTTTTCTAATATATGCATCTCTTTCAATACACCATAAAATATTCATCAACAAACATCTGTAATTTATGGAAATGGAACGAACTGTTTATGGACATCTCTTCTTACCAATCTTTCAAAGAAACTTTGATCCATCATGAGGAAGATTTAGAGGAAGATTTAATTTCTCTTTAACGCCACCACAGTTCAGTTTTTGAATCATCTCCATCAAATCTTATGTCTTTTATTTAAAATACTTTATTTCATTAGTCAAGTGGGATATCGGTGGAAAATGGGCCGATATAGAGTTTAAAGGCAGCAAATAACTTTTCATCTACTGTAATCTGTAAAGTACCATCATCCACCATCTTCCATTTTTATCACTTTCACTAAGGCAGCAAAGAGCTTTCCATTTATTGTCGATCATTTACGAGAATTTGTCCTTTAATCTCTAAAATGTTTACTGTTGCCATTCTGGAAATATATAATTTGGCACTTGCTTTTGCATTTATGATCCAATAGAAAAAAATTGACTCTCTCTAAATTCATACACCTTATATGGAGATATATTTAACCATAATAAGATTCTAAACTTCTATATTTTTGACATAAATATTTTTTACTCTTTAATTGACGATTCTTTGGCGATATTTGCATTTTCACCTACTTTAATAATACAATCACCAATACATTTTTATCATCTGAACCCATTTCTCGCTAATCATAAATTTTGTCTAACAGAAATAATTTTTTTTACTTTTTAGTTGAAGGTGCTTTGGCGACATTTACATTTTCTTTAATATTATTTTCCCCAGACGTTTCCAACATCTGGACCCATTTCTCGCCAATCATAAATGTTGGAAAACATAATATATTTAATTTAATTTACGATGATATGCAGACAATTAATTTTAATGGAAATATGATTCTCGCAGTTTAATGGAAATATGATTTTAATAAACATCATATTAAAAATAGCTTACAGCTTTTATTTAGCTAAAAGTAACTATTTATTATCATATTCATAAACAAGCCTTTTTTACATTCTTTGTGTTTATCACAGAATAAAGTGTGAATTAAAATACTGTTTTTGTTCGTATTATTAAAAATAAATTATTTACTCTGTTAATATATTTTTTCATAGAATACAAATATCCATAATCATATAATATGGATCATATATTCACTGTCTTATAAAATCTATTTCATCTCATACGAAAGAATGTATCGTAAACTTCTGCAATATCATATTCCACAGAATGAATGTTTTATTCAAAACAACCAAATATTTTTTCAAGTTAAATGATTTACAGAAAAATTTATTTATCGTTTCATTTTAAATACATAATATTCGTAAATGTATACCTAGAATTATGATCTATTTTTAAAAAAATTATTAAAAATGTGTTAAAAATATTTCAAAATATTTCAAAATAAACTAGATTTTCAAAAATTAGATTTACTTTTGTTTAACTTGCATTTATTCTTGACAGACTGTTTCTTTTTCTTTTTTTTTTATCCTAATATACGAGTACATTGATCTACATTTGTTTGCATAAGCTAATTCACCATATAATGAAAAACAGTTTCTTTTATTTATCCATATATATATATATATAATTTTCATTAAAATACAACAACTCGGTACATATATTCAAATGAACTAACAGTTTATGATGCATAAGAAGTTTTCAGTGTTGTTAGCCTACAACTATTCATTATCATCTGATTCATAAACTAAGAATTTTTTTTCCATTGTTTGTGTTTTTCATGACATAAAATGGGTATTAAAATATTGTATTCGTTAGTATTATTAAAAAATAAATTAATAAATTCTTTAATATATTTATTCGTAGATTCCATGTATATCATATAATATTCACAGATTCACTGTCTTACAAAATATATTTCATCGCATAAGAAATAATATATCAATATCTGCAATGTCATATTCCACAAAATTATTTTATTCAAAACAACCAAATATTTTTCAAATAAAATGAATTGTTAAAAATATTTATTCATCGCTTTATTTTAAATCTATAATATTTGTGTGACACTCTATAATTGACTTTTACGATCCATTTTAAAAAAAAAAAAATTTTTTTTAAAAAATGTGTTAAAAAGTATTTAAAAATAAACCACTTTATTACATTTGTTTCCATAAGCTGTTAATTATAAAGTTTATAAGTTAATTTAGCATATAATGAAAACAGTTTCTTCTATTTACTCAACATATATATATATATAGGGAATTATAATCCATTAAAAAAATGTGTTAAAAAGTATTTCAAAATAGACAACTTTCAAAAACCAAACTAGATTTATTTTTATTTAACTTAGATTTATTCATGACAGACTCATTTCTTTTTCATTATCTATATTCATCTACATTTGTTTGCATAAGTTAATTCACCATATAATGTAAAACAATTTTTTCTATTTATCCAATATATACACAAATCATATATATGACTTGCTACAACGTTCATTAAAAACAGCAACTTTGTTTCACACATATTCAAAACGAACTAACGGTTTTTGATGCATGTTCAGTTTGTGTGTTCCTTCACAGTTGGGAAATCCTGCTCCATCTTCCACTTTCATCATCAATTCCAGTGACACGGCCAAAGAGATTTATAACTGTTATCATCTGTAAGGGATCACGCCAAAGAACTTGCACTTCTCTGATCTATGAGCCGTGTTTCCTGTTGCCATTCCGGAAAAATACAATCTGGCATGTGCTTCTTCATTTTGGGAATCAACACGGAAAGGCATCTCGGATTCCAGCTGGGAAAACTTATCTTTTGGGAGATGAATGTTCTCGGAAGTACGAAAGGATTTGGAAAATTTTAAAGTTATATTCCAGACTGCGATAACTAATAGTGTCTTCTTTTTCTTTATTTTCTTTATTACATGGTGAATGGGAGGATTATTTGTAATGAGCATTCGTTTAGCTTGCTTAATTACATAATTTAAATTGTCATCCATGCTATTCACTACAATGTGTAAATTAAAATTTTAATTATAAACTTTTTAATTGAATCAAATACATTTTTTCATTTTGTTTATTATATGCTGAATAGGGAGAGGGGATTATTTATACAGAATATATATTTAGTTTGCTTAATTGTGGAATTTAAATTAGTATGTTTTCTAGGCACTCACTTATATGTGATGTAATATAATATGTAAATTCAGTTTTTAAAAAACTTTTTTAATTAAAGTAAAATATATCCTAAAATTACAAAGAATGCCAACGAGAAAACATGGAACGCATCATTAGTTAGTTCTAATAAGATAGTGTATGATAATTAGTTAGTACTAATTGAAATTGTTTATTGAAATAAAAATTATATTAGAAAAAGAATATCATAAGAAAATTCACAAGAATATATAAAGAATATCAATAAGAAATCAAAGAGTTCCTTATTACTCAGGTCAGCATATAATAATTTGTTCAAGTATTATTTCTTCTTTAACCATCTTTTTCGAGGCCCTTACTTATATGTGATGTAATACAGAGTGTAAATTAATTTTTAATTTAAGCTGTTTATTGAAATAAATTATATGAGGAAATTATAAAGAATATAACCAAGAAAACAATTAACTCATCAGTCAGCATTTTTAATAAATTATCCTAATTGCATATCTTATTATCATAATTGAATCTCACTTATACGTGATGCAATAAAATATATTGATTAATTTTATTAAATTAAAATGTTTAATTGAAATAAAATATATTCGAAAATTACAAATGATATCAATAAGAAAAACAAAAAGAACTTTCTATTTGTTAGCACTTATAATTTTTAATTTGCGTATTAATTTTGTTCACTAAATGTTATAATGCAAGATTGTATAAGTAATAATCCTAGAAAAATATATTTCAAATATCTTGCAAAGTTTTCAGCAAAAAAAAGTATGAGAAGAATTTGCTACATTCGTGAAATTCAAAGAGACGATATGATTAAATTGTCAGATTTACTTTTCCCCATTTATTCCTGCGCAGCATCACATTTGAGGATAAAATTTTCTTTTATTGATTTTCTCAACTGCTGGATCATTAAATTTCTTCCTTAAAAAAAAAGTTAACTTTTTTTCTTCACTTTAAATATACTCACCTTCAAAAAAAATTCAAATATTATATTACAACATTATTCCACAAATAAAATTTATGTTTCGCTTTAAAATAATCTCATATTAAATTTTTTATAAGATCATATTTCTGTCGGACTCTGGCAGGTGTATAAATAATATTTTACAAACATTAACTCAATTCTCTTTTAACCAGAAGGTATTTTATGAACAACATAACTTAAAAATATTAGTTTGTTGGATACACAATTCTATGGTGTCTAATATATGAATCATCTGATAATCATAGCGAAATATAAAAAAAAGTTTCATTTTAAATTTTCATTTGTAGAGATAGAGATTATTAAATTGAAAGTTGAACTAAAATAAACCTGAAAAAGCCAATAAAATACCCATCACTTGTTACAGTACCATCTTAATCAATTTTCAATTTTTATGACTTAATGAAAATCACCAAAGCTACTTTGAACATTAAAAATAAAAAGTAAAATAATATAATAAAATATATATTCATACATTTTCATATGATATGTATTACGTGTTCTGCAATTAGAAAAATAGTAAAACATCACATATTAATCTGCTACTTAAACAGTTGATTAATATGTGTGTTGTTATACATTCTAAATATATTGCTAGAACAGCAGTTTGTGTCACTATCTTGAGTAAAGTTGGAATTCTTGTTGAAAATGCCAGAGTCTAGCATTTTTAAGGTTTGCCTGGAGGAATTTTAAGAATTTTGTTTTGTTTGACATGTGCATGTATTCATGAAAGTCCTGTACCTACTTCTTCTGTGACACTCTGATCACATGTTAAACATATATAAAAGACAAGATTCATTCACTCAAAAATATAACTAGTAACTTCCTTTTATGGAAGGCATGACGAAGCCTTTGCTTTTGTTATTTCTTTGCTTACAATAGCCTGCAAACTGAAGGTGATCATAAAGAAGGCGTCATTTATTGCAAAAAAACTTTTAAACTGTTTGGCTTGAAAAGAACTGCTACTTGAATATGGCCTGTGTAACTAAAGTCCCATATAGCATTTATGAAGCACGCAAACAAAACTTTGATCTTCCTCTCACATTTCGCCTTGTTATTTCTTCTAGTCTTTTTATCTTCCTTCTGTACTGTATACTTTTTTCTCGATTTTGATCTCCTTTTTTGTATTGTGTTCTATTATTTTCTTCTTTGTTTTAACTTTTCTTCTATATTGTGTTCTCTTGTTTCTTCCCAAGTTCGATCTTTTTTTCTGTATTGTGTTCTATTGTTTTCTTCCTAAGTTTAACCTTAATATTTAACTTCCTATCTTTACTCTGTAATGTGTTGGGATTTAACAAAACTTTGATCTTCCTCTTATATTGCGCCTTATTATTTATTTCTACCTTTCATGTTCCTTCTGTAATGTATTCCTTTTCTTAATTTTGAACTTCTATTTGTATTGTGTTCTATTATTTTCTTCCTTATTTTGACCTTCATTATTTTGTTCCTTTCTAAGTTTGATTTTTATTCTGTATTGTGTTCTATTATTTTCTTCCCAACTTTAAGCTTAAATGTAAACTTCCTATTTTTACTTTTTTGTGTTCTAATTTTTTTCTTAGTTATTATGCTCAAATATCTGCTTTATGTCATTGCTTAAAAATAAATTATTATCACTTGTAATCAGGAAAATTTTTTGTATCACTCTGTAGTTTTAATGTAAACACTAAAATGAATCAAAATAAAAGAAATCAATAAATAAGTATAGCAACATTTATATTATCCGTTATTGTTATTTTCCTCCAAGTTTATTATACTAAGGCACACTGACAGTTATATGACGTATCGAACCTTGCCACGCTGAATATTCATTCCATTCTTTTGGTTCAGAAGATATTCCATGACAACCACCCAAGAATAATGCTTAATTATTTATAAGCCAGCAGCCACCTATTGATTGCCTGGTTAGACAAAGTCCATTTTTACGATAAAAAAACAAGTGCTCATTGGTTGGTTACTATCTTTGACCTTGAGTTCGCTTAACTATTCAGTATGATTATAGCGTTTTCATGGCAAATTATTGTACATTTTTTTTTGTGTGTTCAATTATGTGTTAATATCTACATAGCTGTCAAGGGAATAAATGATCCTGTATTGATTTTTGTGAATATTTGAGTAATGCGGTTATTGATATATCCAGTGACTCATTGTTGTAAAATTAGGCTGTATAGAAATATTTGATTTTCATTCATGAAGATCATTATTGATTTGATGATACAAAATTAGTTAGATAGAGATGCTTTGAGTCTTTTGTGTTCTAAAGGAATTTTTTTTATTTTATATTGCTTCTTCATAAATTTAAATAAGTTATTTATTTTGTAAGAACATCAGAATAAAAATGACTTTTCTTTCTATTGTTAGCAAAGATTAAAGGGTTATATGATAGATATATTATATACGCTTGAATGCATTATATATTTTCAAACGTTATATGATTGATAAAGATGATAATACATTCATGTTTTAATGGAAAATTATTGTCAAAAAAATGTTTACCACAGAATTCTTCAGTAAATTTTTACTCGTAAAAACAAATCTTAATAAAATAACATAAAATTTATTTCAATACTTTGGCATTATTTATTAAATATTTTTTTTTACTTAAAATTATGTTATATGAAAGATAAAGTTGCGTTATATGATAGATAAAGATGGAAATACAAATCCGATACGTAAAAACAAAGCAGAACGAAAAAATATAAAATTAATTTGAGTACTTTTCAAAAGTATTTGAAATTATTTCTTAAAGGCTTTTTTACTTACAATTACGTTATATGAGAGATAAAGATGAAAATACATTGATGTTTTCAGGGAAAATTATAATCAAAAAATAATTTTTATCGTAGAATACCCTAATAAATTTTTAATCGTAAAAACAAAACAAAACAAAAACATAAAATTAATTTGAGTACTTTTTAAAAATTTTCAAAAACTTTTGATATTATTTCTTAAATGTTTTTTTACTTAAAATTACGTTATATGACAGATAAAGATGAAAATACATTAATGTTTTAGCTGAAAATTATTTTTTAAAAAAAGTAATGTTTATCGTAGAATCCCCTAATAAATTTTAATCGTAAAAAAAAGCAGAACAAGAAAATATAAAATTAATTTGAATACTTTTAAAAATTTTCAAACACTTCTGACATTGTTTCTTAAAATTTTTTTTTTTACTTAAAATTACTTTCTATTAAATATATAAAAAATCTTTATAAGATCTATATATAGAGAGAGAGAGATAGAGAATTTATAAGGATTTCAAAAACCTAACATTTAACATTACAGACATTTTTAAAACTTTCAAACACTTTTGACATTATTTCTTAAATACTTTTTTACTTAAAAATGCATTAAAGATGATTTATTGTAAAAAGATTTTTTCAATATGCATACTTTGTATTTCAGTTTATTTTTAATTTTTGCTTATAAAATCTCCAAGAAAGACTTTATTGATTAAAAATAATAATGTTTCATCGATTTAATATTTAACCGATAAAATTTCATCTAATAGCAATTTTTTTAAAAAGTTATTATTACAAGTAATACTATTTTAAAAGCAAATAAAACTATTAATTAAATTTTGTTTAGAATTTTGAAACAAGTAATGTCCACAAAAAAATGTTACTTTTACATGATTAATAACCCTTTCAAGAGTCTTCAAAAATATAGATAAACACTACATAACTCATTTAAAACACAGTTTGCACGAGATGAAAAAATTCCATTAAACGAATAGTGTTCGAAAAACGGAACGGTTTTACTCAAATCTTTTAATGCTTATTTTCTTGATGAACTTAACGACCATTTCTCAAATACATCATCTTAATTTTTTCGCATTAAGACAGAAAACAGTTTTTGAAATAATGGATAAAAATAAAAACGCTAAAAATAATGAAACAAACGTAAGAGAGATTTTAGGTTCAAAAACTCCATTTATATTTTAAATTTTCTTTTGCCAAAAACGAATTTAGAAATGTTTGAAGTTGAAATATTAATGATTTTAAAACACGTTAGTACCACATTTATATTAATAACTTTAAAAAAAAATATCATCAAAATCAATTTGTATTTCGTATTCAATTTCGGATATGAACTTCGGGTTTTAAAGACGACAAAAAAAAAAAAATAATAAGCTAAAAGGGTACAGTTTATTAATTATTTTGTTTTTAATACTCTTTTTTATTTGCTTCAAAGGGATTTAATTTTTACTTTGTAATAAATATTTTTTACTTTTTTTGAGAATAGCATTTGAAAACTATTTTGGAACTTCAATATAGTTAAATTTTTTTTAGTGTAAAAATTTATTAAATGATGTTGATTTAAGAGTTAAAAATAACTATTTTTGACGAATTTAATATACTGACAAAAATTTAACATCAAATAAAATTGATAAACAATGAACTTAATAAAATGCAACAAAGTTTTATTTCTAATTTATTTTATTTTTAGCTCAGTCCTGTATAAATATATTTTAAGGAATATTTTTAAATATATTTTATGTCCGAAATAAATATATTTTAAGGAATAATTTTAAATATATTTATTTTCTTCTTAGACATATTTAAAATATGTTTTGAAAATGTTTGTAAAATTTCATTTTAATTCGTTTTTTTAATTATTTGAGAATATAAAAGTGATAATTTGAAGAAACAGTGAAAGCTTTCAAATTATTAGAATATCAATATATACGTCTTCAATAAAAATATTTAGCAATCTATATACAAAATAAAGAATTTAGAATTTAATATTTTATTTCATGAAGTTTTCACGTATTCTATTAAAAGATACTTCTGATGTACAGAAATTTCATATAATTTTTAACGAATTGAAACAAAAATTGAATTTTTGAAAAGTTTTAAATATCTAATCAAATGATATTTATGTTCAAATAAAAATATATGCATTTTAATTAAAATTTATATTTTAATTGTCTTTGTTATTTAATGAACCACTCTTAATGTATTTCGTTTCATTACTAACCATGTCTGTATTTTTCATAAAATAAAAATAATTACCGTTAATAAAAATTAATTCCATTTTCAGGAAAATAAGACAATATATTTTTGCTTAATTGTTTTGAAAAAAAAAAAAGGTGAAATTATTTAAGAAAAATTAAGAAATTCATTTAAGAATAAAGACGATTATTATTAAAATTCCTTAATTTTTAAATAAAATTTTAAATATCCCAAGAGTTACCCCAAGAGTAATATTTTCCAGTAAATATCCCAAGAGTAATATTTTCCAAATGACAACATGTGTTTTTTTTAGAAAATTATTAGTTTACATTTTTTTCTTCTGTTGGAAAAAAAAAAAAAAATAATAATGCCATTCTCAAAATGTTCGTTCATTTTTTAGGAAAATAAGTCAATATAATTTTTCTTCCGATTAACAATCCATATATTACTGTACATTGTAACAAATATGTTGAGGAATGGTTCACAGAATAATAATTTGATACTCAATAACTTGTACATCTAACTCACCTCATCTTATCCTCAAGTAACTTTAAGACTTTATAAAGTTCGCTTATAACCAAAATTTTGCATAAAGGCAATCATCAAAAAAAAATGAACACCCAGATTGATGATCGAGTGGTCCAAAATCACTGCTAATGTTAAATGAACTGCTAAGTTTTATAAAAACTGATTTCATAACATTCCATCTGCGGTGTTTAATACATAACTAGGACCTTTTCCTTATGCATCACAAACGGCTTAACATGATTTATAGAATTTATGATGAAACAGGATAAAATTCTTTATGTTCTTTCTTCTTAGAATGTGTTAGACTCTAATGTAGGAAATATACATCACAGTTCATAGCAAAGAGTACAAATTGGATCTTCATTTGAATGAAGGATAAAAATAAATAGTTTTACATCATGTCAAGCGCTTGACATTTTTAATGGTGAATACCAATTAAGTGCTTTACAGTTATCAATCAGAATAGTGGATGAGGACGTAGCATCTGGCTAAATGATTTTAAAAATATCTAACTTGCATTATTTTATTTGAGAATCCAAAGAGCATTTCAAATGGACAGTCTTGTCACGCTAGTTTTACAATACCTAAAGAGTCTACTTGTCAGAGTCTCAAAGTCACTATAGCTGATACTTTATCAATACATATTAAAAATTGGTATATTCATGAATTAAATTGCAAGAATATTTCTAAAATTATCTATGTAACATTTAAAATGTTTTCCTATTCATAAAGCAATTAAAACTTAACATTGTAAAAAAATTATATATTTGCTGTATCAATGAAATATTTATCAATTTTTATAAAATATATTGATCAGACATACATTTAAAAATAAATATTGATACCAAAGTTTAATTTTTTGCTATAAACGTTTAGCATTTCCAAACTTATTAATTGAAAAATATTGCTTTAATTTATGGGAAATATTTTTTTTTCTTTCTAATGCAGCTGGCAAACTCTTAGACAGCTTGGTCGTGGATGCCTTAAGGCAAGTGCTGCACAGACGTACTTACTTTGCATTACGCAGGGGACGCGTGTAACTTGAAGATAAGCCACGGACGCGAAGTAACAATGCCCCCGCAACGCTCTACGATCCTATTAGGACCGGGACCTACGGTTTAAAGTGGATTCCGAACCACTACAAACATCCATGGCACCGCCGGGACTTGAACCCGAAACCTGTGGTACCGAGCGCCAGAGTACTAGCCAATCGGCCATTCAGGCCCTTTTATTGGAAATATAAGGGAGTGAATTTAGAATGATTTGAAGACATATTATATTCTGTTACAGAAAAAATATTTGAATAGCTATCTGTTATTTAAACGCCGATTTACGCAAATTCTTTTCCAGTATATGGAAATTCTACAGCTAACAGTCTTAGTTAGCGTTGATATTTTAACAGAATTGCTTATTTTTATTATTCTATAACATTTATACAAGAATTTCTGACTAATGTATATACATATTTTAATATTTTTTTTTTTTTAAATATATATCTAGTTGTACATGTTTTATATAATGTACGCAAAAATGGACAAGAGATTGTATTAAATAAATATAATTGTTTCTATATTAAGATGGTTTTAATTAAAAAATGAAGCTAATAAGACATCAATAAGCACATTTATAATTACACAACATCGGAAATATTTGAAATTTCTTTTGTTGGATAATGTTTATCCTTCTTTAATATTTAATGGTATACAAAATTGGCACAACAAAAAATCGATTAGTAAAAATTCCATTTATACTTAAAGTTTCTTTTAGGGTAAGATAAAACTATTTTGAATATCATTATTATAGAAACTATTGTAGCATCTTACAAATTTCTATGCTATTCATCTGTAAAAGCAATAAAAAATTGGAACACAGTATTAGAAATTTCTTTTCTTGGTTAATGTTTATTTACACTTCTCTAATGATTAATGGTATACAACTTTAATGAATCTATTATTTATATTCAAAGCTTCTTTCATCGAAAGATGAAACTAATTTGAATATCATTATTATAGAAACTACTGTAGCATCTTACAAATTTTCATTCTAATCATCTGTGAAAGAAATAGAATTGCTATTTATTGTTATTATAGTAGTCCACTTCTACTACACCTTGCACACTAAAATAACACAACATTTAAGGTTTCAATTAAACATATTTGCCTACATATTCAAAGGAGACTTAAATTTAATACAATTTTCTAACATCACATCAAAGACACCACAAATTCTTTAACACATACATAAATATAACAAATAACAAACAAAATTAAACTTACATTTTTTGAGTCCACCACTGCAAAAACCCAACTCTCGCTGTCTTCTTTCAACTTGCAGGTTGAGGATTTTTAAATTGTGTTTGTATCGCGTGGTTAAAAATTCTCATCGTTACATAATAGTTGTGAAAAGTGCACAATACATATCACTGAGCTAAATAATATTGGTTAGTGAATGTCAGTTTTGTGATCGTATATGAACAAACTTTTAATATGTAAAAAACAAGACACCGAGATGAATATGGAATTGCACACTCACCCACAGGCACTATTCTATACACGCAGGGATCTTTCTGGCGTCCTATGTCGTTGCTACCCCAGCAGAGCAAGGCGCCATAGCCCAGCATATTCCTTGGGGTATAGAAAACGGTGCTGGAGGTGCCTTCAGATACGAACTTCTTCACTTCCATGCTTTCCACCGTATTGTTGAGAGTCCAGTGGAATTTGACATCTATGGGATCGGCCTCCAGTTCACAGGTGATGTTTAGTGTCTCCTGTTTGGCAACACCGAAGACTTGAACAGCTCGGTTTTTGCAGACAGGAGCAACTGAAAATAAAAGAAGATCAAGATATTTAAATCAAGCTTTGGTAACAAAACTGTTAAAAGTTTCACAGAATGTTAAATTTCAAAAGATCCAAACCAGAACATGACTTTTAAAAGAAATTCATCATTAAGGGGATAGTATCACCTTTGTCTAAGCTATAGACCACATTTTGCCTTTTTTTTTATCAGCCATGATATTTCAGGAAGAGAAAAGAATATGGTTAAAAAAATCACGGATAAACTTATGTAAAATGATGGTTCAAATGTAAGTTTTTAATAAGTGGTTAAAAAACCATCTTTAAGGAAACATTTCTTCTCATCAGATACTATACCATATTTCAAGAAAATTGTATTTGGCTTGTGAATCCATGATTTTTAATGTTTATTATTGATTGTGGTAGTACAGCTGAAAACATGACATTTAAATATATTTGAAAGAAATCCATATTTAAGGAGATGACGTTTACTAGGCATTTATATTCTCAGACTCCATTTAGCTTTTTTTTTTCAACCACTAGATATCATGGTATTTCAAAAAAAAAAAAAAAAAATCCATCTTTAAGGAGACGGTATTTCTTCTAGTTGAAAACTATACCACATTGCAGAAAAAGAATATTTGGCTTGTGACTTCATGATACTTAATTTTTATTAGTGATGGTGACAGTACAGCTAATTTCCAAATATTGTTTTAGTTTTTGACCTTTTTTTTGCTGAATATCGATGGCTCAGTTTTTACGTGTGTCTTTAAACAGTCTGTCCACGGGGTATTAAGAAAAAAACATTATTTTCCAGCAAGACTTTATTTTATTTAATTGTCTTACATCTGCGTCACATGAAAGAAAACTCCATCATCTACCATCATGTTACCTGGCTATCGATGAGAAATTCTTTACAAATGTTGTCTAAATCGTTATCGAGTCTCATCGTTATTGAAAACAGTTAACTGCATCATTTAACGGTTTTTAACAATATAATTCAATAGTGAAACGGTAACTAATATCCAATTTAAAAACGAAAACGGATCAATTGATAACTTATTAGTAGTACTAGTCAGAAATATGCGGTGCAAAGCAATTTTGACAGGAAAAAGTTTAATAGTTATTGTGATATTTCATTTATTTATTTAATATCAAAAGAAAATTATAAAAATGAAGAAAAATTTTCTTGTAGTTACACATACGAAAATATAAATTAGGGAGCTCTGCATGAATTTGTCTGACTTGGCCGCTTGCCAATTTTTCGCACATTTGGTTGTCTCATCTATATTTATATTATATATATTTTTTATTTTGCTCATTAATATTTAATACAATGATAAAATTCTATTAAATGAAACAAATTATATATTTAGAATGGTAAAACTTATAATTACCACAATCTTAATGCATTATTTAATTCGGAATATAACAAAAGTGAAATAATAACTTAAAGTAATTTTTTAACTAAAATGTTTCTTTCTGCTAAATTAACATATCATACACACACTTTTTCTATTTCTTATGCATTTTATTAATTTATTTACTACAGAAGGAATTATCTCATGCATTTATGTTTCCCTCAACGTATAAATTACCGAAATATAACTAATTAAGTTTAAGACCATTTTATTTTTATATTCCGTTTCCATTTGCAAGAAATAGGAGCATTATATATTTCTCAAGACTGGTATAAACGATTTTATTTTCTTAAAATGATGCAATTTTAAACCAAAGGTTAAACTATAATGCATTGTTCACTTGTCCAAAATATTTTGCAGCAAATAAATGCAATATTTATTTCATATATTTTTTCATTTGACAACAAATTAAACAGCAACGATTTCTTTTAAATTTCTTTTTCCTAGTTATTCAGAACAATTTTGTCTAACGTTAAAAATTGTTTTTTCTTTCATTCAAATAAGAATAAAATGGATTTATTGAAGGATTTATTAGTTATTTAAACTATTCATTGATATTCAAGGTACAGACTGAATAGGGATTCATGAAAAGGCTTACTTCTATGATTGAAATTGACAAAATGATTTTTCCTTTTTTTCTGTGTCATGTCTTGAATATTGAACCTTAAGTCACGTCTATTTGAATTGATGATATTTTATATCGAAAAGGCATTTTAAAAGTCTATTGAAAAATATTTTTTTTCAAATTTACATGGCTTTTGATTTGAATACAGAAAAAAATATGCCTTTATTGGTTTTTTTCTCCGTGTTTTTGAAAAAAAAATTATTTCATTAAAGTATTGTAAAGCATTAAATTCTTAAAACATTAGGTACACTAAATTCTTTTTTTTTGTTTAAATTACAGTAATATTTAGCTATGTGATATATGTTAAATATTGCTGTTGCTTATTTTTTGATACTATTAAGGTAATATCTTTTCTAAAAAAATTGACATTAAAACATCCAGTTATGTTGACAAAAAAAAAAAAAAAAAAAACCTATATGCTAATTGCTTAAAAGTGTTTTGATTAAATGTTTTTTGACTTTTTGTCAAAGTTTCCTTTAAAATAAAGGACTCCTTTGATGTAGAAAATAATAATTTAAAATACATTGATTTCCTTTAATGGTAATTTTTTTATGTAATTAGATTGAAAAATAAATTTTCAATTAATCAAATTAAAATTAATTATTTAAGTTTTAAATGTATTTATATACAGTATTTAATGTATTTTGTATTCTTCATTTAAATTCTAAATGTATTTGTAACAAGTTTAAAGTAATTTTCGTTAAAATTTTCCATTATAAAAAAAAAAAATTATTAAAAACTATAATTGCAAATTATCCAATTAGTTTTTGAACTTATTATCATTTTCTTTAACTTAATAATATAAGAAATGAGGTAATAGGCAATTATAATAATTAAACATTAATTATAACATATAATTATTACGAAGAATTTGTTTCGCAAGTTTTAATGAAGAATATATAAAAATTGCTATATTTTTACAGCTAATTATCTATTTAATTATTATAAATGTCTGTTACATAATTAAAAAGTGCATAAAATTATTGAAATATACTACATAGAAAGTTTTCATAATTTTTAATTGTAGAAAATTAAAAATGTTTTTAGTTCATAATAAAATTCGTGTTTGTTATTTGTATTAAAAATTTTGCCCATGAGATTGGTTATGCTGATATAAAAAAAAAAAAACTGTACTATAGAGCTTTAAAACTAACTTGTGTATTAGTTAATTATACAATGATTTAAAAACTGCTTAAATAATGTTTTGCAATAAGATAAATACAAAAATGATATTTTAAAAATTATTTGAACAATGAAAATTTTTTTAATTATTGTAAATCAAAAACAAGTGTCGGATTAGTTTGGCTAAGTCAAGAAATAAACTCTTCTAGTCATAATGGCGAACAATTAAGGAATTACATAAATAAAATAAACAAGATTCTGAAAATTTATTTTATTATTTGTGAGAGATAATAAAAAAAAGTAATTTTAATTATTTTAAATGCTAATATAAAAACTGTGAGTTTATGATTTTGTTTAAAAAAAGTTTAATTACTTTATAGAATTTCTTAATTTTTCACAATAGAGGACAAAATATATAATGCTGTAAAATTTGCAAGAAGTTTACATATAACGATTTTAACTTAGGATTGATTTCTTAGCATATCGGAAATAACACTTGGTAAAATCGCAGAATCGCGGATTTGGCGTCAAAAACTATTTTCGCCAAAGTGTGCCAAGTAACACTTCGGCGAAATCGAACTTGTAAAAAAAAAACGAACACTTGTAAGTGAAGTGAATTGCAAAAAACAGTACAAGAAATCCTGATTACCACATCTGGCGACTAATCGCTCAGTTGGCATCAGAAAAAGTCGCAATATCTCTATGGCTCTTATTTTGCGATTTGGCTTCAGAATTTATTGTTTTCAACAAGAAATGGCTTTTAAATTGCATCATCACGAATATGTAAACTTAATTCCCTTAAATGATTTCGTATTATTTGGAATGTTATATTAAAAAGTCGTAAATTACCTCCTTATAAAAAGTCATATTAATTTCTTTAACTGACTTGGGGTACAAGCACATGTCAGTTGAATAGTGATAAAAATTGTGATTTTATATTTAAACAATTTTACTAACATACGTTAATTTAGGGCCCAATTTCAGGTTTTTAAATATTATACAGTATTTTTCTATTCATTTTTCTTTATAATAACACAGTTTTCAATAATGTTCTATTAAATTAGGATACATATAAAAATTCTGTAAGATTATCGACTTTAAGAAATGATTTTAAAATAAATTATTTTTTTTGCATAAAAGACAAATACTTCAGGAAAAGATCTTAAAATTCTTTAGCGAAAATTTAAATTAAAATTCGACACAATGCAACTGAGGGTAAAAAAAAAAAAAAAATACTTCCTCTTTTTTTACCTTTTATTATATTTTTAAAAACCATTTCTTTATCCATTTTTTTATATTCAACAACTATCTTCTTCAAAAACTAAAAAAAAAAAACTTTTGTATTTCTCAACTAATTCGAATACGTTGAAAGAAAAAGTAAAAAAGGGATCAACTACTACTTTCGAAACAGACGTGAAACTTTAAAACTCAGGCGCTCTTTATCTTTCTGAAGTGAAGCCTTTTCTGTTACAGTAAACATGAAATTTTTCCGTAATCTAGAAAACAGTCGATTTCGGTGTGTTGAAACTTTTAAACCCTCAGAGTTTGTTGTCAGACGCACTCTTTGGAGGAAACTAATGACCCCCTTTCCCTCTTAACTACCTCCAGAATAACTTTCCGGCCCGCCATCTTTCTTTGTGGTCCTTCAAAAACCTTCTGCCATTTTGTTTGTTTGTTTTTGCCCTGTGTATTTATCGGCAGAGAGATAAATATGAAAGAGGAGATCTCGAGATGTTCTTGATGTCTTGCGAACAAGAAAAGGATTGCTCTTGAAGTGACAGTTTTTGATGCATGCGTTTTTAATGGGTTGGAGGAGCTTGATAACGACTTTCTCGATATAGTGCTAACTAATTGCCCATGATAATTATTGCGCAAAAATTATTATATATTTCAGATCATTATTCATAAGTAAAATGAGTATTATATATAGGTTAATTATAATGATACTAAAACCGCAAAAAAAAATAATAACATTAAAACATTACAATTGATATTATATTAAATCATATATGTACATTAATATAAAGATACCACGAATAAGTTTTTTTCGACAATGATTATAGTAATAATTGCATAAATATATTAGATATTTTACATTCTTAAGCAAATCGAATATTACACACGAAATAAACTCAACTTTCATAAAGTTAAGTTTATTTTTCAAGTTAAAGTCAAGTTCAAACTTAAAGTGAAGTTAAGTTTAATTTTCATAATGTAAGTAATTAATGGAAATGAATATTAAAATTTGCTATGTATTAATGTTACAAAATTATTAGGTTTTTATCACTCGTAAATCACCTTCTTTTGAAAAAGCATATTAATTTTTTTAAATGATTTAAGGTACTAGCGCAAATAAATTTAATAGTGATAAAATATAATTGTGATTTTATATTGGAATATTTTGCCAACATCCAATACATTAATTTTGTGACCAATTTCAGGTATTTAAATTCTATGCAGAATTCTTGTAATTCATTTTTCTATGTAATAACACAACATTCAAAAATGCCATTATGGTAAATTGGGATGCATTAAAGAAATTCTGGGATATTACTTACCTTATGATATACGAAGTAATATTAAAATATATTATTCTTTTCTTAAAGAAAATATCTTAGGGAAAAAGTTTTAAAATTCTTTTTATCCAAAATTTAAAATGAAATTCGACACAATAAATTGAGAAGAAAAATAATACTTTACCCTTTTTTTAACCATTTATTATTTATTTTTTAAAACAGTTTCTTTTATGAATTTTCTTTATATTCAACTATCTTCTTCCCTAACTTAAAAAAAAAAAAATTGTACTTCTTAACTAATTCGAATAAGTTGAAAGAAAAAAAAAAAGGGATCAACTACTTTGAAACAAACACGGAACTTTAAAACTCAGGCGCTCTTCATCTTTGTGAAGTGAAGCCTTTTCTGTTACAGTAAACATGAAACTCTTCCGTAATCTAGAAAAACAGTCGATTTCGGCGGGTTGAAACTTGAACCCCAGAGTTTGTTGTCAGACGCATTTTTGGAGGAAACTAATGACCCCCTTTCCCTCTTAACTACCCTCAAGAATAACTTGCCGGCCCGCCATCTTTTTTTTCTAGTCCTTCAAAAACCTTCTGCCATTTTGTTTTGCTTGTTTTGGCCCCCCGTGTATTTATCGGCGGGGAGATAAATATGAAAGAGGAGATCTCGAGATGTTCTTGATGTCTTGAGAACAAGAAAAGGAACTTGTTCTTGAAATGACAGTTCTTGATTCATGCGTTTTTAATGGGTTAGAGGAGCTTTGATAACGGCTTTTCTGGATATAGGGCTAACTAATTACCCATGATAATTATTGCTCCAAAAAAATAGTATATATTTTAGATCATTATTCTTAAGTAAAATGAATATTATATACCGGTTAATTATAATGATACTAATTCCGCAAAATAAATCATAATATTATGGCATTGCAATAGATATTACATTAAAGCATAGATATACATTAAGATAAACATACCATAAATAAGGGGTTTTTTACAGTGGTTATATAATAATTGCGTTAAAATATTAAATATTCTAGATTCTTAAGCAAATCAAATATTACATATACGAAATAAACTTAACTTTCATGAAGTTAAGTTTTAGGTAAATAATTAATGGAAAGGAATATTAAAAATTTGCTATGCATTAATATTACGCAATTAGTAGTAATTTATTACTCGTAAATTACATTTCTATTAAAAGTCATATTAATTTCTTTAACTCACTTGGGGTACCAGTGCAAATAAATTTAATAGTGACAAAATATAATTGTGTGATTTTATATTGAAATATTTTTACCAATATTCAACACATTAGTTTTGCTCCCAATTTCAGGTTTTTTAATGCTGTGCAGATTTCTTGTAATTAATTTTTCTTTATAATAATACAAATTTCAATAATGACGTTCTGTTCTATTAAATTGGGATATATATAAAAACATTCTGGAAGATTATTAACTTTAGTGATATATGAAATGATTTTAAAACTAATTATTATTTTCTTAAAGAAAATATCTTTTTGAAAATGTTAAAATTCTTTAGCGAATATTTAAATTCAAATTCGACACAATGCAATCGAGAAAAATTAAAAAAATACTTCCCCCTTTTATACCTTTTAAAATTTTTTAAAAACCTTTTCTTTATCCATTTTCTTTATATTCAAGTATCTTCTTTACAAACTTAACAAAAAAACGTTCCTATTTACCAACTAATTCGAATAAGTTGGAAGAAAAAGTAAAAATACAGATCAACTACTTTCGAAACAGAGGTGAAACTTTAAAACTCAGGCAGACTCTTTATCTTTCTGAAGTGAAGCCTTTTCTGTTACAGTAAACATGAAACTTTTCCGTAATCTGGAAAACAGTCGATTTCTGTGTGTTGAAACTTGAACCCCAGAGTTTGTTGTCAGACGCACTCTTTTGAGGAAACTAATGATCCCCTTTCCCTCTTAGCTGCCTCAAGAATAACTTGCCGGCCCGCCATCTTTCTTTCTAGTCCTTCAAAAACCTTCTGGCATTTTGTTTGTTTGTTTTGGCCCCGTGTATTTATCGGCAGAGAGATAAATATGAAAGAGGAGTTCTCGAGATGTTCTTGATGTCTTGCGAACAAGAAAATAATCGCTTGTTCTTGAAATGACAGTTCTTGATGCATGCGTTTTTAATGGGTTGGAGGAGCTTTGATAAAGACTTTTGTCGATATAGAGCTAACTAATTACTCATGATAATTATTGCGCAAAAAAATATTATATATTTTAGAACTTTATTCATAAGTAAAATTAATATTATATGCAGGTTAATTATAAAGATATTTAAAAAGCAAAATAAGTCATTATATTAAAGCATTACAATAGATATTATATCAAAGCATAGATATACATTAATATAAACATATCATCAATAAGTTTTTTTCGACAGGGGTTATGGTAAAAATGCATTAAAATATTAAATATTTTAGATTCTTTAACAAATCGAATGTTAAATTTTAGGTAAGTAATTAATGGAAATGAATATTAAAAATTTGCTACGCATTAATATTACAAAATTACTAGGTTTTTATCACTCGTAAATTACATTTCTATTAAAAGTCATATTAATTTCTTTAAATCACTTGGGTACTAACGCATATCACTTTAATAGTGATAAAATATAATTGTGATATTATATTCAAATATTTTTACAAACATCCAATACGTTAGTTTTGATCTAATTTCAGGTTTTTAAATGCTATACAGATTTCTTGTAATTCATTTTTTTATGTAATAACAAAACTTTCAATCAAGCCGTTCTGTTCTGTTAAATTAGAATACATATAAAAAAAAAAAAAAAAGTCTGGAAGATTATTAACTTTAGTGATATAAAAATGATTTTTAAAATAAATTATTTTTTTGCTTAAAGAAAAAAAATATTGAAATTCAAATTCGACACAATGCAATTGAGAAAAGAAAAAAAATACTTTTCCTTTTTATACCATTTATTAGATTATTTTAAAACCATTTCTTTATCCCTTTTCTTTTATATTCAACTACCTTCTTCAAAATCTTTTAAAAAAAACTTTTGTATTTCTCAACTAATTCGAATAAGTTGAAAGAAGAAGTAAATAAAAAAAAAATGCATCAACTACTTTCGAAACAGAAGTGAAACTTTAAAACTCAGGCGCTCTTTATCTTTGTGAAGTGAAGCCTTTTCTGTTACAGTAAACATGAAACTTTTCCGTAATCTAGAAAACAGTCGATTTCGGTGTGTTGAAACTTTAAACCACAGAGTTTGTTGTCAGACGCACTTTTGGAGGGAACTAATGACCCCTTTCCCTCCTAACTACCTCAGGAATAACTTGCCAGCCAGCCATCTTTTTTTGTAGTCCTTCAAAAATCCTCTGCCATTTTGTTGTTTGTTTTGGCCCCTCGTATTTATCGGCAGAGAGATAAATATGAAAGAGGAGATCTCGAGATGTTCGGATGTCTTGCGAACAAGAAAAGGAACAGAACATCGCTTGTTCTTGAAATGACAGTTCTTGATTCATGAGTTTTTAATGGGTTGGAGGAGCTTTGATAACGACTTTTCTTGATATAGAGCTAACTAATTGCCCATGATAATTATTGCACCAAAAAAAGTATTATATATTTTAGATCATTATTCATAAGTGAAATGAACATTATATACCCGTTAATTATAAAGATATTTAAACAGCAAAATAAGTTATCGCATTAAAGCATTACAATGAATATTACAGTGGTGTCCAAAAGTTAAACATAATTGATAATTATGTGAATAAAGAAGGAACTGTAAATCAGAATGGCGGGAAACGTGATATGCGAGTGTAAAATGGTTATAAAATAAGAAAGCAAATCAAAAGAACGATAATAATTAATTTTATTATCCAAAATAGCAGTTTTAAAGAAAACTGAGCATAGCAAGGGCAAGCACTTTAAAGAAAAAATGAAAGAAAACATTAAATAAAATACTGATGCTGCAGTTTAATAAGGCGTGTGGTCACCTCTGACAGCCAGGCACGCTGCACAACGATTTACCATACTTGCTATGAGATGATGAATGAGTTGTGGGCTCAAACGGTTCCAAGCTTCTTGGAGAGCTCTCTTCAGTTCTGTAACGGAGCTTGGTGGGTGCTAAAGGGCTGCAATTTGTCTCCCGAGCATATCCCATACATGCTCGATAGGATTTAAATCGGGGGAGTTCGCAGGCCAAGACATGCGCTGGATGTTTTCCGTTTCAAGGAAGTCATCAACCTGCACCGATCGGTGACATGGCGCATTATCATCCATGAATATGAAGTCAGGACCGACAGCGCCTCGAAACAAGCGAACATAAGGCTCAAGAACTTAGTCTCTGTATCTTTGATCAGCCACAGACCCCGTGTCAAAGAAATGGAGGTCTGTGCTGCCGTCCATCATGATGCCTGCCCATGCCATTACTCCCCTTAATGGAAAATGATGTCTTTCCGTTATGTTTCTTGGTTCAAAATGTGTTCCACGTTCTCTCCATATCCCGACGAGAATCACTACTCAGACTAAACCGGGACTCGTCACTGAACATCACATTGGCCCACTCTTCCGTACTCGAATGTTGACGTTTCAAACTCCAGTTCAAACGAGCGCGTTTATGTGCAGACGTGAGGGGAACGCAAACTGCTGGTCTTCTGGCGTACAGGCCAGCATGATTGAGTCTCCTGTAAACAGTTTGTCTCGAAATTCGTATTCCTGTGGCGATTGTGAGCGCCGAACACAATGCACTGGCAGTACTGCCCTCTGACGTCGCGCACTTATTATCAGAGCTAGGTCTTGGCTAGGGGTTGTGACTCTTTGTCGACCTGATACTGGTTGTCGGGTAACATCTCCCGTTCTTTGAAACCTTTGCCACAGTCTTGAGATCACAGACTGGTCCACATTCATAATTCGAGACACTTCGGTTTGTGATCGTCCGGATTCCAGCATTCCAACAATTCCTCCTTTCGCAAACATGTCCAATTGTCGTCTTTGTGCCATCATTCACCTTGTTTGATGGTTAACAACGTTCCTTCCCACAGCAGTTGCAGGAAACATGTCTGAACTGTCTATGCTGCGTGAATCGGTTTCTCTGCGTTCCGACATGCGCAGGTGTTTCGCGCAGGACGTAGTCGACTGAAAAGTTTTGCATAAACCCAATGTTTTTCTTCACCCAATTAATATCCGCAAGAAATTTGGAATAATTTTACGAATATTTACTCCATGTTTTTCGCATTTTACGATTTATGCTTAATTTTTCGACACCAGTGTACATTAAAGTATTGCTATACAGTAACTTAAACATAACATAAATAAGTTTTTTTCGATAATGTTATGGTACTAATTGCGCAAAAAATATAAAATATTTTATATACTTAAGCAAATCGAGTATTGTATAGTGTCTATTTATAGTAAAAAATATAAAACCATTATTTTTAAACATTATGATACACAATGCATTAGACATACAGACATACATTTGTATAGACCCCGGATGGCCAACCCACGACCAGCCTTGGAAAATTTTTCCACCTCGTGAGATTTATCATGCTTTTACAAAATATATAATTATTTTATAATGAGCAAATTGGTAAAAACAAATGTATTAAAAAATACATTATTTGAGTATAAATACATCCAAAAATGAACTGTCGAAACTATGAGAAAAAAGTAACTCGGATTAAAAGTAGTATTTATTTATTACTCGTAAATTACCTTCTAATAAAAAGACATATGAATTTCTTTAACTTGGACTATGACTATGACTTGGACTATGACTTTTCTATGACTTGGGATACTAGCGCATATCACTTTAATAGTGAAAAATTTAATTGTAATTATATATTGAAATATCTTTACCAACATACAATGCATTAATTTTGTGCCCAATTTCAGGTTTTTAAATGCTAGGCTGATTTCTTTTAATTAATTTTCTTTATAATAGCACAATTTTTTGTAATGCCATAATGTTCTGTTAAATTAGGATACATATAAAAAATTCTGGAAGATTAGTAACTTTAGTGATATACGAAATGATTTTAAAATAAATTATTTTTTTGCTTAAAGAAAAATATCTTAGCGAAAAATCTTAAAATTCTTTAGCGAAAATTTAAATTCAAATTCGACACAATGCAATTGAGAAAAAGAAAAAAAAAATACTTTTCATTTTTTCCCCATTTATTATTTTTTAAAAAACCATTTCTTTATCCACTTTCTTTACATTCAACTATCTTCTTCCTAAACTTAAAAAACTTTTGTATTTCTCAACTAATTCAAATAAGTTGGAAGAAAAAGTAAAAAATACAGATCAACTACTTTCGAAACAGACGTGAAATTTTAAACTCAGGCGCTCTTTATCTTTCTGAAGTGAAGCCTTTTCTGTTACAGTAAACATGAAACTTTAACCGTAATCTAGAAAACAGTCGATTTCGGTGTGTTGAACTTGAAACCCCAGAATTTGTTGTCAGACGCACTCATTGGAGGAAACTAATGACCCCCTTTCCCTCTTAACTACCTCAAGAATAACTTACCATCTTTCTTTGTAGTCCTTCAAAAACCTTCTGCCATTTTGTTTGTTTGTTTTGGCCCCTCGTATTTATCGGAAGAGGGATGAATATCAAAGAGGAGTTCTCGAGATGTTCTTGATGCCTTGCGAACAAGAAAAGGAAAAGAGCTTGTTCTTGAAAGGACAGTTCTTGATGCATGCGTTTTTAATGGGTTGGAGGATCTTTGATAACGACTTTTCTCGATATGGAGCTAACTAATTGCCCATGAAAATTATTGCTCAAAAGATTTATATAATTTAGATAGTTATTAACAAGTAAAATTTATATTACATACCTGTATTATAACGATAATAAAACAGCAAAATAAGTCATAACATTTAAAGCCTTACAATAGACATTACATTAAACATTGATATACATTAGCATAAACATAAACATTAATAAATTCCTTTTTTATCGACAGTGGTTATAGTAATAATTACATAAAAATATCTAATATTTTAGATTCTTAAGCAAATCGAATGTTACATACGAAATAAAGTTAAGTTTTAGGTAAATAATTAATGGAAATTAATATTCAAAATTTGCTATGCATTAATATTACAAAATTACTAGGTTTTTATTACTCGTAATTTTTTTTTCTATTAAAGGTTATATTAATTTCTTTAAATGACTTGGTGTACTAGCGCATATCAATTTAATAGTGATAAAAAATTGCGATTTTATATTGAAATATTTTTATCACAATTCAATACATTAGTTTTGCTCTTAATGCTATGTTTTTAAATGCTATACAGATTTCTTGTATTTCATTTTTCTTTATAATAACATAATTACACTGATTCTAATATGTTCTCTTAAATTAGGGTATATATAAAAATTCTGGAAGATTATTAACTTTAATGATATAAGAAGTGATTTTAAAATAAATTATTTTTTGTTTAAAAAATATCTTGGGGAAAAATCTTGAAATTCTTTAACAAAAATTTAAATTCAAATTCGAGCACATTGTAATTAAGAAAAAGAAAAAAAATACTACCCATTTTTATAACTATTTAATATTTTTTTAAAAAGCATTTCTTTATCCATTTATTTTATATTCAACTATTTTCTTCCCAAAATTAAAAAAAAAAAAAAAAAAAACCATTTGTGTTTCCCAACTAATTCGAATAAGTTGAAAGAAAAAGTTTAAAATAAAAAGGATCAACTACTACTTTCAAAACAGACGTGAAACTTTAAAACTCAGGCGCTCTTTATATTTCTGAAGTGAAGCCTTTTCTGTTACAGTAAACATGAAACTTTTCCGTAATCTAGAAAACAGTCGATTTCGGCGTGTTGAAACTTGAACTCCAGAGTTTGTTGTCAGACGCATTCTTTGGAGGAAACTAATGACCCCCTTTTCTCTCTTAACTACCCAAAGAATAACATGCCATCTTTCTTTTTAGTCCTTCAAAAACCTTCTGGCATTTTGTTTGTTTGTTTTGCCCCATGTATTTATCGGCACAGAGATAAATATGAAAGAGGAGATCTAGAGATGTTCTTGATGTCTTGCGAACAAGAAAAAAAGGACATCACTTGTTCTTGAAATGACAGTTCTTGATGCATGCGTTTTTAATGGGTTGGAGGAGCTTTGATAACGACCTTTCTCGATATAGTGCTAACTAATAGCCAATTATAGTTATTTTTCAAAAAATATATTACATATTTTAGATCATTATTCATAAGTGAAATGAATATGATATCCAGGTTAATTATAAAGATATTTAAGCAGCAAAATCAGTCATCGCATAACATTATAATAGATATTAATGTTATGTCTATGCTTTAATGTAATAAGTATATTTTTTTCGACAATGGTTATGGTAATAATTGCATAAAAATGTTAAATATTTTAGATTCTTTAGCAAGTCGAATATTAATTACATAGTGCCTATTTACAGCAAAAAACCCCATTACTTTAAAACATGAAGATAGACATTGCATTAGACACATAGACATACATTAATGTAGACCAAGGGTGGACAACCCATGGCTCACCGTGAAAATCTTTTCGACCGTGAGACTTATCACACTTTTAGAAAATTTATTTTTTTTATTATGTACAAAGTATTGAAAACCAGTGTATTAAAAAAATACATTATTTGAGCATTCATATACTAAAAAATTAACTGTCAAAATTATGAGAAAAACGTAACTTTGATTATAATTAGCATTTATTTATTACTCGTAAATTACCTTCTATTAAAAAGTAATATTAATTTCTTTAAGCAACTTGGGATACTAACGCATATCAATTTAATACTGATAAAATGTATTTGAGATTTTTTTATTGAAATATTTTTACTAACATCCAATATATTAATTTTGCCCTCAATTTCAGGTTTTTAAATGCTGTAAATATTTCTTGTAATTCATTTTTCTTTAAAATAGCGCAATTTTCATTAATGCTGTACTGTTCTTTTAAGTTAGGATACCTATAAAAAATTCTGGAAGATAATTAACTTTAGCTATATACGAAATGATTTAAAATAAAATATTTTTTTGTTTAAAGAAAATATCTTAAAATCCTTCAGCAAAAAAAAAAAAATGTAATTGAGAAGGAAAAAATTTTAAATTACACACAAAGTAATTGAGAAGGAAAGAAAAAAAAAACTTTCCCCTTTTTATACCATTTATTACATTTTTTAAAAACCATTTCTTTATCTATTTTCTTTTATATTCAACTATATTCTTCCCAAACTTAAAAAAAACAAAAACTTTTGTATTTCTCAACTAATTCGAATAAGTTGAAAAGAAAAAGTTTAAAAAAAAAGAAATCAAGTACTACTTTCGAAACAGACGTGAAACTTTAAAACTAAGGCGCTCTTCATCTTTGTGAAGTGTAGCCTTTTCTGTTACAGTAAACATGAAACTTTTCCGTAATCTAGGAAACAGTCGATTTCGGTGTGTTGAAACTTGAACTCCAGAGTTTGTTGTCAGACGCACTCTTTCGAGAAAACTAATGACCCCCTTTCCCTCTTAACTACCTCAAGAATAACATGCCATCTTTCTTTTTAGTCCTTCAAAAACCTTCTGGCATTTTGTTTGTTTGTTTTTGCCCCATGTATTTATCGGCACAGAGATAAATATGAAAGAGGAGATCTAGAGATGTTCTTGATGTCTTGCGAACAAGAAAAGGAAGAGGACACCACTTGTTCTTGAAATGACAGTTCTTGATTCATGCGTTTTTAATGGGTTGGAGGATCTTTGATAAAGACTTTTCTCAATAGAAAGCTAACTAATTGCCCATGATAATTATTACGCAAAAAATATATTATATATTTTAGATCATTATTCAAAAGTAAAATGAATATTATATGCAGGTTAATTACAAAGATATTTAAACAATAAACTAAGCCATCACATTAAAGCAATACGGTAGATATTACATTAAATCATTGATATACATTAATATAAACATAAACATTAATAAAATTCGTTTTTTTTTTTTTCGACAGTAGATAGGGTAATAATTGCACAAAAATATTAAGTATTTTGGATTCTTAAGCAAATCGAATATTACATAGTACCTATTCATAGCAAAAAATTGTCACCATTACATTAAAACATTATGATAGACAAAATGTTTTAATGTCTAATGTTAATGTCAATATCTAATTAACGTTAATGTTTAATGTAGACACAAAGACGTATATTAATATAGACATTACAGTATTAAACTTCTTTTCCTCAATGCTAATTGCACACAAAATATTGAATATTTTAATCTTGGTTTGTTGCTCTACGGTCAATTGTTTTACACGCTTTGTGTTAATTAGATCAGGAACTACAATTTGACTTGGATTCTGAGCCACTAAAATCATACATGCCACAGCCAGGATTTGAATCTTATGCCTGTGGTACGAAAGGCCAGAGCTCTAGCCAATTTCCCATCAGGCCGCTGAATATTTTAAGGGATTTTCTTATGTAAAATGTATATTATTAACATTAATTTATCCCAAAAAATAAAATAATCGCAAAGTCATACAATACTTTAAAACATATAAATGAATTTTTTTATAATAATATAAATCTGAGCCAATATTTTTTTTAAGGCATAATTCTTTTAAAACTCTTACATAATTATATTACGTATGATAATGTATGATCCCCCATGCATTTACCAACCAGGATTGTGAATTTACCACAGGTATTACAATTTAATATGGCCATGAATTTAATAATAAGGAACAATAATTTAACAAATTATATTACCTGTGATTTTATAATTGCATAACATTATGCAATTATAAAATCACAGGTATGGACCAGGAATTTATGAATGGAAAAAGGACCTTCAGGAAGTGCATAAATTATTTATTACACACATAAACTTACTAATAAGGACCATCGACTTACGAAATGAAGGGCATAACTTGATATAGCCATGAATTTACAAATAAAGGCCATGTATATATCATAAGAAAGACATAACTTGATATTTACTAAAAAAGACCATGGATTTATCATAGCAGGAAATATTTAAAGTAATTATTACCATAAATTTACTAATAAAGATCATGGGATTAATAATTATTGCCATAAATTTACTAATAAAGATCATGGATTTATCATAGGAATGACATAACTTGATATTATCAGGAATTTACCAATAACTTTTTAACAAATAAAATTATTCAATTAATTAGTTCAATTAATGCTCTATGTATAAATAATACACGTTCAACTAGAAAAGTTAATTTTAATTTTGCTAATGTTCATTCTGGCAAAAATTGTTTGTTTTTCGAATGTCGGGTACTACGATCAGTTAGCCCTAATGTAACGGCGCTGATATCCCACATGTCCCCAATGTGCATGCGTCATGTGGGACATGCTACACTAAAACCGTGTTTATCATCACTATTTTAAACAAAATCCCCAAGGATGGTAACGGGGTTTTATCTCATATATCTCTTCTTATTAAGTTGAGAGGAAGGACATTCAGACTGACAGATTTATCGTGCTTATCTTTGGCATAGACCCGTAAATTTTCTGTACAATTTCGGTTATCGAGTTTCGAATGGGATTCAACTAATTCGGAAATCCAATACCACTCTTCATATAAAAATAAAATAACATTAACATTTGCATTGCACTATTTTCAAGATTAATAAAAATATTGAAGGCAATCTTTTTTTTATAATTCTAATTAATTCACAGCATATTAGACTAAATATTATAAGTATTACTAGATATTATTATGGCGTCTGATGGTCCAGTGGCTAGCACCCAGTGCTACAGGTTTGGGGTCGAGTCCCGTTGGTGCCATGGATGTTTGTAGTGTTTCGGAATCCATTTTAAACCGTAGGCACCTGTCTAGAGAATTGCGCTGATAACCCTACCCCGTAAAAAGGAAACAACATCGTATGTTTCGAAATTCGCCAGTAGACAGAATGGCCTTGGCACACCACGGGGCTGTTGCGCCATTAAATCAGAAAAATATAATATTTTAAGAATGCAATATATATATATATAAATATAGTTTACATTTTTATGACAGTTTTAAATTATATTTAATAATTTAAATTATATATATATACATGAAATTTAAAAACTGCCATAACTATACTCTATACAGAGAGAAATATGAACAGGATGTTACGAAAAATCGTATTTAAAGAAGAAGTCATTGTAGAAAACTTTGCACAATAATTAATCGTGCGTAATAATAATCTTTGCTGTAATAATCGTTTCATGTTGATGCGCAATATATAAATGTCAAAGATTACATAAATATAAAAGTCAAAGGTCTTCATTTAATTATAATTGATGATAGCGTTTTATTGTTTGTTTGTAAAGAAAACGTATTAGTTTTCTAAACAACTTTATTAGTTAGAATCTAATAATATAGAAAATAGTAAGCTGTTTGCTAACTTATTTTATGGTAGAACTAGCAAAAGAATCGGAAGAAATACTTCCACAATCAATATAAATTAAATAAATGTCTAGTGAGCTTTCAAAGTAACTTTTGTTTTATACAATATAGATTAGTTAAAAGGTTCTCGTACAAATATCTAGATTGTTCTTTGTCAGCGACATTATACATTTGAAAAGGGCTTTTATAAGTGCACTCAATTGTAAAATAATTCAAGACTTTTCTTGAAATAAGAGGAAATAGAAAACACATTAATGGATGTGATAATTTATTTTATGAACTCCAGATTTTCTAAAAACATTTGAATTGTAAAAATAAAGTAGTTTGGAATTTTGGTATACTACAGTGCCCAAAAGTAAGACCAATTATTTTTTTTACAAAAACTCTTTATTTATTCTTCAAATTTATTTCATCGCCTTCAAAATAATCCCCTCAGATACAATGCACTTTGCCACCTTTTTTCCAATCCTCAGTGCATGCTAAAAAGTCATTGGCCGGGATGGTCTTCAAAGCACTTGCAGTCGTTGAATCTCTTCAATCGACTCAAAACGGGTCCCCGGAGTTGTCTTTTGAGTTAAGGGAATAGCCAGAAGTCGCACGGTGCTAAATCAGGTGAATACGGTGGTTGTGGAACGATATGGATTTCATTTTGGCGAACAAGTCAAGAAGAGTCAAATTGGTTTTACTTTTTGGACACAGTAGTATAAATGACGTTATTTTTTACATCTGATGTTAAAATCTTTACTTGATGTAATTGATACTGAACGTGAGGTGTTGGAAGGTGTACTGGTCAAGCTATTTGGAAATAAGCCTTATTTATACATAGACATGAAGTAAAGCAACCTTTCGAAGTCGAACTTCTTTTCTAGTTAAGTACCAAACTTTGAATTATTGTTTTAGTTTGTGTTCGTATTGTTGTGGTAGATGTAGTGTATGCGAAGCTGCATTATTTTTCTGTTTCAACATTAATTAAATGTTCTTTAAATGAAAAATGGGTGAAAATCTTGAATCCTATACCCTTTGTGTCAATGCATCACCAGAATGCCAAATCGCCAAGTAAACATAATGTTGAAAACAGCAGTTATCTTTCGCGGTAAAACAATATTACAACAAAATCCATCACTGGGATGCCAAGTCGCCAAGTAAATAAACAAAATGGCTGCCGAAGTTCGGTGTCGTTGTGAAAAGTTATTTCGCCAAAAATCGCTGTTACGCAAACGTTAGTAGCCAAATAGTTATTACGTGAAGTTATATTTCTTAAATTGCTTTGACGCCAAATTTTATCGTATTCACGCCAAATATTATCACAATCCTTTATTAAATGCTTTTGCGCCAAAATTTGTCGCCAAATGTTTTCACTAAGCGAAATTTAATTTTTAAATTGCTTTTACGCCAAAAACTATTGCTTTATTACTACATTTTATCACTAAGATAAATCAAATGAAGAAAACAAGAACAAAAGCAAATTACATTTGTTTTTAATGAATTGGAATATTGCATCTGTTTTTAATGTTATACGCAAGCTAATATTTTTCCGTTATAAGGTGCCATTTATTGCTCAATTTAAACGCCACCAAATCGTTGTCAAGGAATTTCATATTTTATTACGAAAAGAGTTAGATATTGCTTGTTATAAATATGATAAAACAAATGTCCTAATGCATTTAAAATTATATAATAACAGAAAATAAATGAAAATATTTAAAATGCATTTAAGAATAATAAAGAATAATATATTATTCCAGCTGTGTCCTTCCACTTCAATGAGTTTTGGCAGCTTATATCTGGAAGCTAGAAAATGTTTATTTGTCATCTTTAATGATCGCCGTTGAAGAAAACATTGAATGTAAATTTGTATTTAAAAAAATTTTTTTATTTGGAAGATAGGAAAAGACATAAGAGCGAATTCATGCCTGCCATGACTATTTCCACTTTTAACCATTAATACCACTTTGTAAATCCGGAAGCCAGATGTCACATACAAACGGTTGGATAATTACTAAATAGAGCGGAATGGCTTGTGTAAATGGAAGCAAACTACTGTTTGTCAATATTTAAATTTTCACTTGATCCTTTTTATATGTTGCTATTTCTATCAATATTTAAAAAAACATTTTCAGCTCTTCTGAAAGACATCTGTAAATTTGACATTTGTGTGATATTATGGTAGTAAATTTAAAATGTGATTACAATTTATCTGTTTTTCCTAATATTTATTTCAATCTGTTGTTATTGTTATTGTTGATATTTTTAAAAAATTCATTTTTGCAATTTTTTATATTATTATTATTATCGTTATTTAATCATTTTGATTGATCTTGCAATGTTTCGATTTTATGATTGACGACGACTTGGCAATTTTGGCGAAAAATTTGGTCTGGATAATAAAAAAAAGCATCGACATTTCTTCCGTAAAATTTGATATTTGAAAATTGTTATTAAAAGAAAAAAGTGAGTATGAGTCAGGGATGATTAAGAAAGCATACATGAAGGAATTTTGTTTTATAATTTCAATTTTAATATTAATCCAAAAAGAATGGTTAGTTTGGAGGGTTAAAAAAAATAACAAAAAAAAAAGGAACTCTGTTAAGTAATTGCCAAATCAATCGGAAAAACACTGGCACGATGCAAAGTAAGACTGCAAACACAGCGTTGTAAAAGGGAATAAAAGTATTTTCAGTGGAGTTCTTAAAATCAATAAAAAAAGTTTTAATAACTTAAATTTTAAATCACAACGTATCAACATAAAAAATAGACGAAAATTTCCATATTATCTATTAAAACTTTGTCTTTCAATATTGTTTTGCGTCTCGAATAACTGACTAGCACCCCTAACAAGTAATCGATTGGTCCGTTTCCGCCCTTAAACTGAATATTTACTTTTTCCAGTTAATAGCTGGTAGAAATATATATATGTTTTAGAATCAAATATAAATATCAATTTCAACATGAAATCGATACTATTAAATTTGATGAAATAAATTAATTAGTTATTTATGGAAAACCGAAGACCAATCATCACGACAGCACCCTCCCCCTCTAACTCAGGAAAGAGACCACCTCAACAACAATGCCTCAGCCCTCTTTCAATTGGCTACCTACAAGAAGATTTATGTACTTCCTTTCCCTCGAAGACAGCACGCACGCTATTAGAACGAGTACTTAACCCTTACTGAACTCACTTAAACCCATTATAGCATTTTTTTCTCGCGAGAAGAGTTTTAGCATTTCATTCCCACGAGAGATGAATGTATGTTATCTGACAAGTACATAATAATTTCATCACTTAAATTTGACAGCATAAACAGTATTGTGGGTAATTATATTACATGCAGTTAGTGTTTTGTACTAATGAGTACAATCTATCACTCAAATCTAATAGCAGATATTCGGTATCATGTACAATGAAACTCAGGAAATTAGCGAATGTCTGTGCTATCTTCATAGGAACTTCACTTCAATTCTTCTACCTTCACAGATCGAAACAACTACAAATTGAATATGAACTGTACCATGAGTTGTTCCATCGTGATAGGTGATAGACTACTCCAATAGGTGATAGACTAAGAAATGTCTACTCCAATAAGAAGTGAGAGAAGTTGACCTCCTCCCTCTTGACAGATTGTCTTAAATAGAGTTTTTAAGTGAAGAAGAGAGAGAGTTCTACGACGAGTCGACAAGAAGTGTTGTGTTTCTTTATTTCTCTGAAGTGACTGAATAGGAAGGAGTTTCCGCCTGTTTACAAAGTGCATCCTTTGTGGTTTCGTGTATCATGCTTTAATTAAGGTCTGCCGCAGATTTGGCAATTAGATACGACGTACACTCTAGAACTCTGAAAATATCCGACCTGGAGTGAAATGAACTTGTGATTTAACCATGCTCTTGTGATAAAATTTATACTTTTAATTTTCATTTCTTCGTATAATAATCCAGAGTTCATTATCTGTATATATAAATGTATAGTACTTGTAAATAAAAATTAAGTGTTCCCATCAGCCTGAAAGTTGCTATATGTGTAATATAGGCCGAGAAGTTACACAATCCAAAGGGGATTGGACTAGAGGAGAAAAGTGTGAATTCCCTAAATGGATGTTATATTAACACAGGAAGTAACACATATCCAATAGGGATGGAATAGCCTAGAATATTAGTCTTTCAAATAAGCTAATTCTTCTGCTGCAAATTAGTTGTTCTAATGGTGAATGACTTTCTATCAATATTCGGTATTTGAAAGTAATAAAATATTTAAAAAATAATCAAGCATCCACACTCACATTGAACATCCAGTTGCACTTCTTCACTGCGACCTTCACCCTCGGTGTTGGTGGCCACGCACTGGTACCTCCCCCTGTGCTCCTTCTTGACTCTCTGCAGTACGAGGGACTGGTTGCTGACGATGATGCCGGCGGACAGGTTGCTGAAGAGGATGTTGTCCTCGAACCTCCAGCTGACGTCGTGCACCCAAGGATTGGCGCGGATGTTGCAGTCGAAGTAGACGTCGCTGCCTTCCTTGATGGCAGTGTGCTGTATGCTCGCCCCCAGGGCAAGTCTCAGTTCGGGAATGTCTGGAAAGAACAATGATGCATCAGAAGAGCATAAGTACAAAACCTACCAACCGTTGGGAAATGTGTTTAAAAGCCTTGTATCTAAGATACTCTAAGAAATATGATATGCCCACTATCAGCGTATACGGCAATAACTTATAGAACTTATAATAATTTATATAAATTATATATTTCATAAGTTCGTACTAGATTTCACACCTTTAATGGTCGTTACATATCTAAACGTTAACTATATCATTAAAGATTTAAAAGATTTTCCAATCACACAACATTAATGATCCCTTTTTCTAGTCAAAACTGGTTTGTGGACAACATTCTTTTTACCTCCATGCCGTGTTTTCAAGTGTCAGTAGTGGTTGGGTTTTGTTTTTGTGTCTCACAACTAATGGCTCATTACTCTGTATATTACAAAAATATTCTAATATACAAAAATAAACAATTGAAAATACTAATGATCTTAAAATTGTACATCTCTCATATCAAGAATGGACAAAATAAAAAAAAAAAAAAATAAGTTTAGAAACTAACAATCACTTTTATGTTTATTTTCTCTGCAGACCAACGAAATTACTTCAGCCACTGACGATTAGACCATTTTCGATACGAAGAAGATAACTGAGAATTCGCTGGTCAGGAATCATTTTCCTTTGGGATCAATTAGTCAAATTGAACTTCTTTATACCCAGAACACAGTGGCCATTTCATATAACTCTTTGAATTTGCAGGATTTGAATAGCTTGATCTTATACTATTAACTTTTAACGCGAGAAATTTGTGGTCAATGTCAATTATCCTTCGATTAATTGTTTTTATTAAATATTTAATTTCTGAATTATTTTTTGTTTATTAAATATCAATATAACGTAGAACTCATTGCTATTAAATGTAAATAAGATACAATTATAAAACATATTGCCAAAGCTAAAACAATTAATAAAGAATCATAATAATAAAGTAATTGGGAAATCTAAACATTGATAAACATTGAATAAGTAACTTTGAAAACAAAATATAATTTGGTGAAAGTGCACATTTAAGCAATGAAAGCTTTTAAACATAAAAGTAAATTTCACTTATTTTTGATAACTTATAATTGAAAAAAGTTACCTGATTATATGATGTGCATTAATAATAATTGTCGATATATATGATATGCATTACATGTATGCAATATATTTGATATGCATTAAAAATAACTAAAGAAATTTAACTGATATATATTTATTTCTACACTCTGAAATATCAAAAGTAATTAAGTTAATGTATCTCTCTAAAATAATTTGATTTATTGCTATTCTTGATTTTTTTGTTCTTTGCATGTGTTTTTGTCTCCTTAACGTTTACATTATTATTATTGACTTTTAAATGTGAATAAAGAAATTAAGCGCTTTATTTTGTAAAATGTTTTACGAAATATGCGTATTCACAAAGCTAAGACATGCTTAATGAACAAGAACTATATTATAAATAAACATTTCTTTTTGTGACATGTTACATTACAAGGCAAATACACAATATATATTGCTATACTATATTATTTGAAATATATATTTTTATAATTTTATACATATGATTGTTGAATTTTTCATATTTGTATATCGAATCTTAATCGAAATGCCAAAATAATCATCATCCGGCGAAATATAAATAATACTCCACTTTTTTTTTATATTGCATTTCATTACAAAACACATGCCATTTTAAAGTGTTTGACCTCTACTACGATGATGCTTGGAAATAAGTTCAAAATCAATAACAATCGCTCTAAAAGTCGTTTCTCCTTTAAAAGATTTTGCAAATTTAAAAGTTCTTTTAAGTATTTCTTGCAGAGATAATACGAGTAAGATAACAATATTTTAATAAAAATATAATTGATCAAAGGTTTTTGCATGATTTAATACTAAAATATTTATGAAACAAAATTTTCTTTTCTTTCAATTTTAGATGATTCTCGAAACTTGAATCATCAAAGGTACGTAAAAAAACATTTTTCAAATCCTGCTTTATCATTCTCAGATTACACACATAAAAACCCAATAATTCCCTCAACAAATTACAATTGTCAAACGCAATCAAAGGGGTAAAAAAATTTAAATATAAAAAAAAGAAATTCTTTCAACATAAACAGCTAACTCTCTGGTACTAAAGCCCATGGAGGGTCAAAGGTCGTCAAATTACTGGCAGATTTCGAGACAGCAGATGTTTTCTTTTTAATGGGTAGGATTGTCAGCCACATTTCCAATTCTCTACATTCATATTAGACAGGAAACTTACGGTTTAAAGTGGACTCCGAACAACAATACACATCTATGGCACCGCCAGGACTCGAACCGAAATATGTGGAACGCAGCGGCAGTCAAGCACATTTTAAACATATCTACTATTATAAAAAAATTGTTTTAATAAATGATTCAATATATCCGACAAAGATGCAGCAATAGTCATCTACCGACATCTCTATACATCATCTTTTACTATTTATTTCATTCCAAACACAGAACATCTTAAAAGACTTTTGACCCTTATTACGCTGACTTTTGAAAACTGTGTTAAAAAACTAAAATAAGGGATTTTAAATGTTTATTTTCTGCATTGAAGTCGTCATATATCGTGAGTAAGAAATAGTTTTAAAAATAAAACTTTTCAAAAGTTAATATTAAAATTATTCTATTAACCAAATTTCCGTCTTTTTCAATTTTATAAGACTGTACAAAAATCATGAAACATCAATGTTAATACAAAGTAGTATTTTTTTAAATCCCACCGTTTATTTCTCAAGAATAGGGTGCGCAGAAGATCTACCTCCCCCGTGGTGCACCTGGTATCACTTTTTAGTGGCTAAAAGATCTTCTACTTGGCATTATTGTTAGATTAATGAACTCTGTTTCAGCATGTTTTGTTGTATTATTTTGTTGTTGTTGTATGTTATATGTTTTTTTTGCTGTAACTGTTCATAATCTGCCATTGGAAATAAAAAAAAATTCTCAAGAATACGCGATTAAATTTCAAATTTCTATCAACAAATACAGAAACAAAGCAAAAAACGAAAAAGAAAAAGAACTGGCCTCCAAAACAGTCATATAGATCAGAAACTTACAGCAATAAAAACATTAAAACTATCAGCAATTCAAAAATATCTACATCGTTAATAAACTCTCATTTCCCTTTCCACGGAAGAAAATTGTCAAAATGTTTTATAAAATAATCCTCCATCAATGACCCTATTAATCAAACTACACTTTTTTATTACATCCCCCAAACTTAACGTCTTAAGTGCATTTGACTTTCTACTAATCGATTAAAGATGGAGCTCTAGGTCAAATACAAAAACGATTCCATCTAAATTTATTTCTTGTCCTAAAAATTTACATTTCATAACAAAAAAAACTTTAAATCTTTCTACAAAGAAAATACTAAAATGATATGTAGCTTAATATATGCTAAATAATTAACTAACTCCCTAGCACTACAGCCCGTTGGGAACCAAGGTCGTCTACCGAATAGTAGATTTCGAGGCAGGACATAGTTCCTTTTACAGGGTAGGGTTTCATCCCTACGCTCTGCAATCGTATTAGACCGCGACCTATGGTTTAAAGTGGAATCTGAACCCCTACAAATATACATGAAACGACCGGGACCCGAACCCTAAAACTAAGTGCCAGAGCGCTTTATTCACTCGGCCATCAAGTCCCATATCGTGAACAAGCAATATTAAAAAAAAAAAAAAAGACGTAAAAAATTTCCTTTCATTCAATTTTGTATAATTACACTAAAATACTGCGAAACTTGAAAAATTAAATATTTGTCCAAAGTAACATTTTTCTATTACTACTCTTATCATATCTAGAAAACATACATAAAATCGCAATTACTTTCTAAATGACAAAAAAAAAAAAAAAAAACTACCCAATGACAAAAAAAAAAACCGACAAAGAAGTGGACAAAAAAGGACCCTTAAATAATAATAAAAAAAAAAACACATGAACATTCAACATCATCTACCATCATCAAAACAAAAAAGAAACGAACACGCACACAAACAAAAAAAATTCTTTTAAAAAATGCTTTCCCATATTATTAGAAGTAGATGCCGCAATAATCATCCCCGAAGATCCTATAAATCATTCTTCTACTTTTTTTATGTTTTTATTTCATTGCAAAAAGAGAACATCTTTAAGAGTGTTTGACCCCCCAACTGATGTTCATGCTGGAACACTAGGTCACGAAAAAAAAAAAAAAAATCATCATGGGAAAAAGAGAAACCAAAAGAAAAACTGAAAAATAAGCATATATATATATATATATATATATATATATATTTGCCAATCTTTTCAGAAAAGGATAAGACCCGTCAGAGGGTAGAGGAGTATAAATCACTGACAAAGACTTTGATCTTGGAAGAGCACGCTTCATTATGGCGGAGGAAAGAAAAGTGTCTGTCACCTCAGCATCCAAGCAGGCAGTTGGCGTTGGAAATGCTGATTATGCAGCGATTTTTCGGTTTACTTCAGGTGTATAAATATGGATGAGATGGTCGGTTGGCGTGTCAGGCTGGCGTGATTAAAAGAAATCGCGCCAAGAGAAAACTATTTGAAGGGGAAGGTGATTTTTCTTCTGGGAGGCTTGAGGACCGAGAAATGGATGTGATTCGGTTTGGACGTTGGGACTATCAATCTGAATGTGGGATTGGGGAACGTCCTTCCCCGCGTTTTGCTTTGGAAGGGTTAGGTACTCGTGAGTTTTAGGCCTAAGATTTATACTCTTCCTTGGGCATAGATCACTGGGAACACTTTATTGAGTGTATGAATGAAACATTTGTGTTCTACTTTTTTCTATGCTGTTGAAGTATAGCAATTGCATTGAAAAACTAACAGCAATGTAAGGAAATCTATCAGCATTTTAAAAACATCTGCTACTGTTAGATTTTAAATTATCGGCTATTTAAAAACTGAATGTAATGAAAATTATCAGCAATTTAATGTAATCTATCGAAATTCGAAAACATCTACCATCGTTAGTATGAAAACTATCAGCAATTTAATGAAATCTATCAGCAATTCAAAAAATAATTACCATCTTTAGAAATCTATCTCCCTCCAAAAAAAAAAATTGTTAAAAAAATGTTTTTATCAATCAATTTAAGATGTAAAAAAATGAACTTTCGATGACCCTATTAATCAACCTACACTTTTTTATTATATTCCCTGAACATATCGTCTTAAGCGTGTTTGCCTTTCCACTGATCGATTAAAGCTGGGACAATTATGACAAATACAAACAAAAATACTTTTAAAATTATATCTTACTCTAAAAATTTACATTTCATAACAAAAGAATCTTTTAAGATTTGACTACAAAGAAAATACTAAGACGTTGTGTCGCTTAATATATCATGAATAACTCAACTTGGTTCCTATGGCACTACAGCCCATAGTGACCAAGGTCGTCTGCCAACTAGCAGATTTAGAGACAATAGAGTCTGCTTTTGTCTATTTAGGATATTGTTTCCCTTTTATCATGATTTGATTTGTCAGTCCTACGCTCTGTAGTCGTTTTTAGACCTATGGTTTAAAGTAGATTCTGAACCACTACAAACCGCCATGGCGTCGCAGGAGACTCGAATCTAAAACTGTGTCATCGAACGTCAAAGTGCTAGCCACTGGCTAATCAGGCCCCTGCACTTAAATTTGCAGAAATTTATAAAACAAAATTTTTTAACCTTAAATTTTATATAATTACACGAAAATTACGAAGCTTGAAACATTAAATAATTATTCAAAATAAGATTTTTCAATTAATACACATACCATTCTTCTAGAATACATATATAAAATCCCAATTACTTTCTGAACAATCTGCAATGACCAAAAAACAAGTAACAAATGGAAAAAAAAAAAAAATAAGAAAACCATATCACTATTTCAGCATCATCTACCATCATCAAAATATAAATCACACAAACACAGACACACAAAAAAATTCTTTTAAAAAAAGGCTTTCTAAATCAGACGTAGATGCCGCAATAATCATCCCCCGACGATCCCATAAATCATTCCTCTACTTTTTCATGTCTTACTTCGTTGCGAAAACAGAACGTCTTTAAGAGTGTTTGACCCCCTGCTGATGTTCAAGTTGGAACACTAGGTCTGAAAAAAAATGATCATGAGAAAAGAGAAGCCAAAGAAAAACTGGAAAAAAATGTAAGCGCATATATATATATATTTGCCACTCTTTTCAGAAAAGGATAAGACAAGTCAGAGGGTTGAGGAGTATAAATCACTGCCAGAGACTTTGATCTTGCAGAGCACGCTTTTCATTATTGCAGAAGAAAGAAGAGTGTGTCTGTCACCTCAGCATCCCAGCAGGCAGTTGGCGTTGGAAATGCTGATTATTCAGCGATTTCATTTTTGCTTCAGGTGTATAAATATGGATGAGACGGTCGGTTGGCGTGTCAGGCTGGCGTGATTAAAAAAAAAAAAGAATCGCGCCAAAAAGAAAACGGTTAGAAGGGGAAGGTAATTTTTTCTTCTGGAAGGCCTGAGGACCGAGAAATGGATGTGATTCGGTTTGGACGTCAGGACTATCAATCTGAGTGTGGAACTGGAGAACTTTCTCCCTGCGTTTTTCTCTGCAAGGGTTACGTACTTGTGAGTTTTAGGACATGATTTATGCTCTTCCTTGGGCATAGATCACTGGGGACACTTTATTGATTGTATAAATGATACATTTTTGTTCTACATTTTCTGTGCCAGTTGAAATATGGTGTTTGTATAGTTTAAGTTTTGCTACAAAGGAAATATTAATACGTTGTGTTACTTAATATATCGTGAATAAATATCACCCTGACACTACTGCCCATGGTGGGACAAGGTCGTATATGTAGCTGCAGACTGGCAGATTTCGAGACAAGAGGTATTATACCGGTACTTACGGTTTAAAAGTGTATTACGAATTACAACAAACAACCTTTGCACTGCTGGGATTCCAACTCTAAACCTGTGACATCGATCGGTAGTCGCTCAGTCATTAGGTCCCATGAAGTGAATAAGAATATTTAAAAAAAAAAAACTTATCAAAGATGTAGAATTCAAAATATAAAAATTTATGGAACAAAATTTTCCTTCCATTCAATTTTATATAATTACACAAAAATACTTCAAAACTTGAAACCTTAAATATCTATCAAAATAACATTTTTCAATTACTATTCTTATCATTTTTCTAGACTACATAAATAAAATCCCAATTACTTTCTCAACAATCTGCAATGACAAAAAAACAATGTGCAAAAATAACCTTAAAAAATAGCAAAAAAAAAACCATATCAACCTTTCAACATCATCTACCATCATCAAACCATTGAGGAGTAAAATCACTGCCATAGACTTTGATCTTGGAAGAGCACGCTTCATTATGGTGGAAGAAAGAAGAGTGTCTGTCACCTCAGCATTCCAGCAGTCAGTTATCGTTAGAAATGCTGATTATTCAGTGATTCTGTTTTGCTTCAGGTGTATATATATGGATGAGACGGTCGGTTGGCTTGCCAGGTTGGCGTGATTAAAAAAAATCGCGCCAAGAGAAAACTGTTAGGAGGGGAAGGTAATTTTTCTTCTGGAAGGCTTGAGGACCGAGAAATGGATGTGTTTCGGTTTGGACGTTGAGACTATCAATCTGAATGTGGGATTGGAGAACCTTCCTCCCGCGCTTTGCTCTGGAAGGATTAGGTACTTGTAAAGTTTAGAGCAAGATTTATGCTCTCTTACTCACTGGACACACAAGATCACTGGGGCATATCACTGGGGACACTTTATTGATTGTTTAAATGAAACATTTTAGTTTGAAATTTTCTATCCTGTTAAAGTACAGCAATTGTATTGAAAAACTATCAGCAATGTAAGGAAATCTGTCAGCAATTTGTAAACATCTGCTACCGTTATAAATTAAATTATCGTCAATTCAAAAATTATCAGTAATTTAATGAAACCTCTACCAGTAATTTAATGAAATCTATCAGCAATTTAAGGAAATCTATCAGCAATTAAAAAACATCTACCAACGTTAGAATGAAATCTATCAGCAATTGAAAAACAAATACAATCTTTGGAATACTCCCCCCCTCCCTCATAAAAAAAATGCTTCTCTAAATCAATTTAAGATGTAAAAAAACCCTCTTTCGATGACCCTATTAATAAAATTACACTTTATTATTATATTACCGAAACATATCGTCGTAAGCGTGTTTGACTTTCTACTGATCGATTAAAGCTTGAACACTTGGTCAAAGGCAAAAACCACTATTTCTAAAACTGTTTCTTACCTTGAAAATTTACATTTCATTACAAAGGATTCTGTTAAGTCTTTCTTATAGAGGAAATACTAAGATGATAACTCTCCTAACATATCGTCAACGAAGAATATTGAGAAAACAAAAACGTATCAAAAGGTAGGACTTAAAATTATAGATATGTATAAAATAAAATTTTAATTCCATTTAATTTCTGTTACACGAATATTCAGCAGAACATGAATCCAAATTAACATTTTTCAATTACTACTGTTATTATTCTATTTAGACTATGTACATAACATGCATAAAATCTAATTACTTTCTTAACAATCTACAAGGGCAAAAAAAAAAAAAAAAAAGTGTAAGAAATGAGACAAAATGACTTTAAAAAATAAAAGAAACCATATCAACATTTCAACGTCATCTACCATCATCAAAACATAAATCACACACACAAAAAAAACCACCAAAAAAAATTCTTTTAATAAATGCTTTCCCGAATCAAATTAGATGCCGCAATAATCATCTCCCGACGATCTTATAAATCATTCGTCTATTTTTCATGTTTTATTTCGTTGCAAAAAACAGAACGTCTTTAAGAGTATTTGACCCCCAACTGATGTTGATGCTTGAACACTAGATCCGGAAAAAAAAAACAATCATCTGAGGAAAAACTGAAACCAAAAGTAAAACTGGAAAAAGACTAGTATAAAAAAGAAGTAGAAGAAGAAAACTAGTATAGAAAGAGAAGTATAAATCACTGCCAGAGTCTTTGATCTTGGAAGAGCACGCTTCATTATGGCAGAAGAAAGAAGAGTGTCTGTCACCTCAGCATCCCAGCAGGCAGTTGGAGTTGGAAATGCTGATTATTCAGCGATTTCGTTTTGCTTCAGGTGTATAAATATGGATGAGACGGTCGGTTGGCTTGTCAGGCTGGCGTGAATAGAAAAAAAATCTCGCCAAGAGAAAACTGTTAGAAGGGAAGGTAATTTTTCTTCTGGAAGACTTGAGGACCGAGAAATGGATGTGATTGGGTTTGGACGTTGGGACCATCCATCTGAGTGTGTGGGGATTGGAGAACTTCCTCCCCCCACGTTTTGCTCTGGAAAAGGGTTAGGTACTTGTGAGTTTTAGGGCAAGATTTATGATCTTCCTTTGAGATAGATCACCGGAAACGCTTTATTGATTGTATAAATGACACATTTTGCTCTACATTTTTCTATCCTGTTGAAGTACAGCAATTTTATTGAAAAACTATCAGAAATGTAAAGGAAATCTATCAGTAATTAATAACATCTGTTACCGTTAGATTTAAATTATCCGCAATTCAAAAATATCAGCAAATTTAATGAAAACTATCAACAATGTAATGAAATTTATCAGCAATTCAAAAACATCTACCAACATTAGATTGAAAACTATCAGCAATTTAATGAAGTCTATAAGCAATTCAAAAACCATTACCATTGTTAAAATGGAAACTATCAGTAATTTAATGAAATCTATCAGCAGTTCAAAAACATCTACTATGGTTAAAATGATAGTTAGAAATAAAGCCCATAGTGGCCATTTATTTTTACAGGATAATGTTTTCAGCCCTACACTCTACAGTCATATTAGACCTGACCATTCGAAATAGTTTCGAACCACTGCAAACATCCAGCGCTTCACCGAGACTCGAACCTTAAAACTGTGTCACCGAGCACCAGAGCACTAATCATTCGGTCATCCGGTCCCATATCGTGAACAAGCAATAATTAAAAATCAAAGATGTAGGACAAAAATTATAGAAATTTATAAAACATAATTGTCCGTCCATTTATTTTTTTTACATAATTACACGAATATTGCAAAACTAGAAGAATTAAATATCTATCAAAAATAACATTTTTCAATTACTACTCTTATCACTATATCTAGACTACATGCATAGAACCCCAATTACTTTCTCAACAATCTGCAGTCACAAAAAAACGAGTAAGAAATGTCCAAAGATAACCTTAAAAAGTATTAAAATCCATATCAACATTTCAACATCATCTGCCATCATTAAAGCATAAACACTAAAAAAGAAACGACAAACACACACACAAAAAAATTCTTTTAAAAAAATGCTTTCCCGAATCAGACAAAGATGCCGCAATAATCATCCTCCGGCGATCCTGTAAATCAGTCCTCTACATTTTTTATGTTTTATTTCATTGCAAAACAGAACGTCTTTAACGGTGTTTGACTCCCTACTGACGTCCACGCTGGAACACTAGGTCACGAAAAATGATCATGGGACAAAGAAAACCCAAAGAAAAACTGAAATAAAGTAAGCATATATATATATATATATATAATATAAATGTAAGCATATAAATATATATATATATATATGACACTCTTTTCAGAAGGGATAAGACACGTCAGAGGGTTGAGGGGTATAAATCACTGCCAGAGACTTTGATCTTGGACACGCTTCATTATGGCAGAAGAAAAAAGTGTCTGACACCTCAGCATCAGCAGGCAGATGGCGTTAAAATACTGATTATTCAGCGATTCCGTTTTGCTTCAGGTGTATAAATATGGATGAGACGGTCGGTTGGCGTGATCAGGATGGCGTGATTAAAAAAATCGCGCCAAGAAAAAACTGTTAGAAAGGAAGGTAATTTTTCTTCTGGGAGGCTTGAGGACCGAGAAATGGATGCTATTCGGTTTGGACGTCGGGACTATCAATCTGAATGTGGGATTGGAGAACTTCCTCCCCGCGTTTTGCTCTGGAAGGGTTAGGTACTTGTGAGTTTTAGTGCAAGATTTATGCTCTTCCTTTCAGCTAGATCACTGGGGACTCTTTATTGATTGTATAAGTGACACATTTTGATTTAAATTTTTCTGTTCGGTTAAAATGGTGTTTGTATACTTGAAGTTTTACCAAATACAATTTAAACCCAATTTATATTTATAACAGGTAAAACCATAAAATTTGTAAGTCTTTCTCAACACAGTCTGTAAGACAATTGTTTCGTTAATAATATTTTTGTATTAAATTTAATCGGCTTCACTCGGTCATCAAGTCATGAATTAGAAATATTTAAAAAAAAGAACACATCTAAGATGTATAACTTCAAAATATAGAAATTTATGAAACAAATTTTTCCTTCCATTTATTTTTACATAATTACACGAATATTGCAAAACTAGAAACATTAAATATCAATCAAAAATAACAAATGTTAGTTTTAATAGATATTTAATGTTTCAATTACTACTCTTATCATTATATCTAGACTACATACATAAAATCACAATTACTTTCTCAACAATGTGCAATGACCAAAAAAAACCAGTAAGAAATGGGCCAAAAATAACCTTAAAAAAACCCATATCAACATTTAAAAATCATCTATCATCATCAAAACGCAAAAACACAAAGAAAGAAACGAACACAAAAAAATTCTTTTAAAGAAATGCTTTCCCGAATCAGACGTAGACGCCGCAATAATCATCCACCGACGATCCTATAAATCATTTCTTCTACTTTTTTATGTTTTATTTATTTGCAAAAACAGAACGTCTTTAAGAATGTTTGACCCCAACTGACGCTCATGCTGGAACACTAGGTCACGAAAAAAAATCATCATGGAAAAAAAAAAGAAAAACCATAAGAAAAACAGAAAAAATGAAAGCATATATATATATATATATACATTTGCCACTCTTTTCAGAAAAAGATAAGACATGTCAGAGGGTGGAGGAGTATAAATCACTGCCAGAGACTTAGATCATGGAAGAGCACGCTTCATTATGGCAGAAGAAAGAAGAGTGTCTGTCACCTCAGCATCCCAGCAGGCAGTTGTCGTTAGAAATGCTGATTATTCAGCGGTTTCGTTTTGCTCCAGGTGTATAAATATGGATGAGACGGTCGGTTGACGTGTCAGGATGGCGTGATTAAAAAGAAATCACGCCAAGAGAAAAACTATTTCAAGGGGAAGGTAATTTTTTTCTTTTGGAAGGCATGAGGACCGAGAAATGGATGTGATTCGGTTTTGGACGTTGGGACCATCAATCTGAATGTGGGATTGGGGAACTTCCTTCCCCGCGATTTGCTCTGGAAGGGTTATGTACTTGTGAGTTTTAGGCCCAAGATTTATGCTCTTCCGGGCCTGAATGGCCAGTGGCTAGCGCTCTGGCGTTCGGTACCACAGGTTTCGGGTTCGAGTCCCGGCGGTGCCATGGTTGTATGTAGGGGTTAGGACTCCACTTTAAACCGTAGGTCCCGATCCTAATAGGATCGTAGAGGCGTTGCGGGGGCATTGTTACTCCGCGTCCGTGGCTTATCTTCAAGTTACACGCGCCCTCTGGGTAATGCAAAGTGAGTACGTCTGTGCAGTGCATGCCTTAAGGCATGCCAATGTTAAGTGTTTGCCAGCTGCATTAGAAGAAAAAAAAAATGTATGCTCTTCCTTGGGCATAGATCACTGAGGACGCTTTATTGATTGTATAAATGACTCATTTTGTTTTTAAATTTTTTCTATCCGGTTGAAGTATAGCAATTGTATTGAAAGACTATCAGCAATATAAGGAAATCTTTCAGCATGTCAGAAACATCCGCCAACGTTAAAATTTAAATAATCCGCAATTCAAAAACTATCAGCAATTTAATGGAAACCTATTAGCAATTTAATGACACCCATCAGCAATTTAATGAAATCTATCAGCAATTAAAAAACATCTATGGGTTAGAATGAAAACTATCAGCAATTCAAAAACATCTACTACCGTTGGGAATGAAAACTATCTGCAATAAAAAACAATTACCATCTTTAGAATCTCCCCCCTCCCCGAAAAACAAATATGATATCAAATATGATTTTATAAATTAAGTTAAGATACAAAAATAATCATCATTCGATGATCTATTAAACAACCTACCCTTTTTATTAAATTCCCCAAACATAATGTCCTAAGCATGTTTGACTTTCTATGATCGATTAAACCTGAAACAGTAGGTCAAATAGACAAACTATTACTTGTAAATTATTTTTACCTAATTAATAAAAATATAAAAATGTAATTATTACGCAGTTAGATTAAAATTTAATTATTAAAAATTTACTTTCAAAACAAAAAAATTATTTAAACCTCTCCTACAGAGGAAATACTCAGAAGATGTACTGCTTAATATGTCGTAAATAACTAACTGACTAATACCCTGGCACTAAAGCCCATGTTAGGCCATGGGACGACTGGCAGATTTCGAGACAGAATTTAGTTTCTTTTTACAGGGTAAAGCTGTCAGTCTTACGCTCTACAGTCATTCTAGACATGGACCTATTGTTTAAAGTGGATTCGAAATACCACAAGCATACATGGCATGGCCAGGACCGAACCCTAGAACTTTGTCCCCAAGCGCAAGAGTGTTAATTAATTGGCCATCAGGTTTCATATCGTGAACAAGCAATATTTAAAAAAAAACAAACGTCTCAAAGATGTAGGACTTAAAATTATAGAAATTTATGAAACAAAATTTTCCTCTATTTAATTTTACATGATTACACTAAAATAGTAAGGAACTTTGGAACTTTAAACATCTATTGAAAATAACATTTTTCAATTACTACTCTTATAATGCTATCTAGACTAAATACATAAAAACCCAAGTACTTTCTCAATGACCAAAAAAAGAGTAAAAAATGGCAAAAAGAAAACTTAAAAAATAAGAGAACCCTATCAACATTTCAACATCATCTACCATCATCTAAACACAAACAAACACACACACACACACAAAAAAGGAATAAACAAAAAAAAAAAATTCTTTTAAAAAATGCTTTCCGAATCAAACGTAGACGCCGCAATAATCATCCTAAAGATCCTATAAATCATTCCTCTGCTTTTTATGTTTTATTTCATTGCGAAAACAGAACGTCTTTACGAGTGTTTGACCCCCAACTCATGTTCATGTTGGAACACTAGGTCACGAAAAAAATCATTATGAGAAAAAAGAGTAACCAAATGAAAAACTTAAAAAAAAAAGAAAAAAAAGTATATATATATTTGCCGCTCTTTCAGAAAAGGATAAGACACGTCAGAGGGTTGAGGAGTATAAATCACTGCCAGAGACTTTGATCTTGGAAGAGCACGCCTCATTATGACGGAAAGAAAGAGTGTCTGTCACCTCAGCATCCCCAGCAGGCAGTTGGCGTTGGAAATGCTGATTATTCAGCGATTCCGTTTTGCTTCAGGTGTATAAATATGGATGAGGCGGTCGGTTGGCGTGTCAAGAAGGCGTGATTAAAAAAAAAGTTCGCGCCAAGAGAAAACTGTTAGAAGGGAAGGTAATTTCTCTTCTGGAAGGCTTGAGGACCGAGAAATGGATGTGATTCGGTTTGGACGTCGGGACTATCAATCTGAATGTGGGATTGGAGAACTTCTTCCCCCGCGTTTTGCTCTGGAAGGGTTAGGTACTCGTGAGTTTTAGGCCCAAGATTTATGGTCTTTCTTGGGGGATAGATCACTGAAGGAGACACTTTTTATTGATTGTATAAATGATACGCTTTTGTTTTACATTTTTCAGTCTGGTTGAAATATGGCGTTTATATAGTTGATGTTTTACCAAACACAATTTAACCCCAATTTTTATTTATAAGAGGTAAAACCATAAAATATATATAATACTTTTTCCTCATATTCTCTAAGATAATTGTTTCGTCAATAATATTTTGTTTAATTTAATTAATTTAAATTTTTATAGAAAATAATCATATAAGATATTGAAAGTCTTTGACATAATGTGAAAAAATATCTTCACACTGTTAGATTATTATTTTAATTTAAATTAGCATCTAACGATGGCATTAAGATCCAGAAATGTTGATGTTGTTTAATGCGAATCCCAATTATTTCCTCAACAATCTGCAATGACCAAAAACGAGTAAGAAATGGACAAAAAATAACCTTAAAAAAAAAAAAAAAAAAACATATCAAAAAGTTCAACATCATCTACTATCATCAAAACATAAACACAAAAAGAACGAACACACATACAAAAAGAATTCTTTTATAAAAATAATGCTTCCTCCAATCTGACGTAGCTGCCGTAATAATCATCCCCGACAATCCTATAAATCATTCCTCGACATTTTTTATGTTTTATTTCGTTGCAAAAAACAGAACGTCCTTAAGAGTGTTTGACCCCTACTGATGTTGATGCTGGAACACTAGGTCACGAAAAATATCCTCATCGGAAAAAGAGAAACTGAATGAAAAATGAATAAAAATATAAAGCATATATATATATTTGCCACTCTTTTCAGAAAAGGATAAGACCCGTCAGAGGGGTAGAGGAGTATAAATCACTGACAGAGATTTTGATCTTGGAAGAGCACGCTTCATTATGGCGGAAGAAAGAAGAGTGTCTGTCACCTCAGCATCCCAGCAGGTAGTTGACGTTAGAAATGCTGATTATTCAGTGATTCGTTTTGCTTCAGGTGTATAAATATGGATGAGACGGTCGGTCGGCGTGTCAAGCTAGCGTGATTAAAAAAAAAAAATTCGTGCCAAGAGAAAACTGTTAGAAGGGGAAGGTAATTTTTCTTCTGGAAGGCTTGAGAACCGAGAAATGGATGTGATTCGGTTTGGACGTTGGGACCATCAATCTGAATGTGGGATTGGAGAACTTCCTCCCCCGCCTATTGCTGTGGAAGGGGTTAGGTACTTGTGAGTTTTAGGTCCAAGATTTATGCTGTTCCTTGGGAACACTTAAATAAATAAACACACACTTAAAAAGATAAATTTCTCTCAACAAATACAGAAACAACAACAACAAAAAAGAACTTGCCCCCCAAAAAAAAAACTCTCAAATAGATAAGAAAATTTCAAAAACTTTTTAAATCTATCCGCAATTCAAAAATATTTACCATCTTTAGTAATCTTTCCTTCCTGTCACAAAAAAATTGTCAAAAATGCTGTTATAAATAAATTTAAAATAAAATAATCATCCTTCTTTTACCTATTAATCAATCTACACTTTTTTTTTTTTTATTACATCCCCCGAACTTAACGTCTTAAGCGTATTTGGCTTTCTTCTGATCTATTAAAGCTGGATCACTAGGTCACGAAGGCATCCATCGTGAAGGCAAAAACTGCTACTTCTAAAACTGTTTCTTACACTAAAATTTACATTTCATTTCAAAAGATTCTGTAAAGTCTTTCTTATAAAGGAAATACTAAGATGATCTCTTATTACATTGTGAATAAGCAATATTGAAAAAACAAAACGTATCAAAGATGTAGGACTTAAAATTATAAAGATATATAAAACAACATTTTTTCTTCCATTGAATTTCTGTTACACGAATATTCTGAAGAACTTGAAACATTAAATATTTTTCCAAATTAACATTTTTCAGTTACTACTGTTACCATTCTATCTAGACTACGTACATAATATACATAAAATCCCAATTAATTTTTTTCAACAATCCTGCAATGACTAAAAACGAGTAAGAAATGGGCCAAAAATAACATTAAAAAATAAAAAATACCATATCAAGATTATCTACCATCATCAAAACACACAAAAAAAAAACACACACACAAAAACAAAACACAAAAAAAAAAACACACACAAAAAAAAAAAAACACACACAAAAAAAAAAAAAACTCTTTTAAAAATGCTTTCCCGAATCAGACGTAGATGCCGCAATAATCATTCCTCAACGATCCTATTAATGCTGTCTAAGTGTTTGCGAGCTGCATTAGAAAAGAAAAAAAAAGATCCTATAATCATTCCTCTACTTTTTATGTTTTATTTCATTGCTAAAAACTGAACGTCTTAAAGAGTGTTTGACCCCCCAACTGATGTCGATGTTGGAACACCAGGTCACGAAAAAAATCATCATGGAAAAAAAGAGAAACCAAAAAAGAAAACTGATAAATAAAATGTAAGCATATATATATATATATATATATATATATATATATATTTGCCATTATTTTCAGAAAAGGATAAGACACGTCAAAGGGTTGAGGAGTATAAATCACTGCCAGAGACTTTGAACTTGGAGAGCACGCTTCATTATGGTGGAAGAAAGAAGAGTGTTTCACCTCAGCATCCCAGCCCGGCAGTTGGCGTTAGAAATGCTGATTATTCAGCGATTTCATTTGCTTCAGGTGTATAAATATGGATGAGACGGTCGGTTGGCGTGTCAGGCTGGTGTGATTAAAAAAAAGTTTGCACCAAGAGAAAACTTTTAGAAGGGGAAGGTAATTTTTTTCTTCTGGAAGGCTTGAGGACCGAGAAATGGATGTGATTCGGTTTGGACGTCAGGACTATCAATCTGAATGTGGGATTGGAGAACTTCCTCCCTGCGTTTTGCTCTGGAAGGGTTAGGTACTTGTGAGTTTTAGGCCCAAGATTTATGCTCTTCCTTGGGCATAGATCACTAGGGACACTTTATTGATTGTATAAATGACACATTTTTGTTCTACATTTTTCAATCCGGTTGAAATATGGCGTTTGTATACTTGAAGCTTTACCAAACACAATTTAAAGGCAATTTATATTTATAAGCAGTAAAACCATAAAATGTATGATACTTTCTCCCTCACAGTCTGTAGGACAATCGCTTCGCTGATAGTATTTAATTTTTTATTTAATTAATATAATTGTTTAAGAAAATTATTAAAATTAGAAATTAAAACGTGCTAAAATAATTTAAAACATATCTTCGCATTTTTAGACAATTATTTTAATTTTAACTAGTATTTAACGATAGCATTTATAAATGGTGATGTTGGTTAGTATGAAATTATCTATGTTTCCATTAACAAAGTAATGTGTATAAACATGTTTAAATTTAAGATTTTGGCTGGAAACCCAACAAAGTTATTTTTATTTAGTAATTAAAATAAATTATCATCTCATGTAAATGGCTCACATATTTGAACTATTCGTGGATTACCACTTTTATTTGGTAACTGCGATTTGTATTATCGATATTTGTGCATGTAGCAATTTATCATGTTTAATTATTGACAGTCCTTTCATCCAGTTTAAAAATATCATTACTCAATATTAAAATAAACCCGTCAAAACAATATTTTTATGCATTACACTAGATGTACAGTGTTAAGAGGTAAACAAAACTTCTTAGAATAAATGTATGAAATATAGGAAAATATATCAATTCCAAAAGTTACAAGAAGCAGTACAAATAATAAACATTAATAATTAATTACAAGTCATACTAAGTAAACTTGTATATGAAACTATTCTTAACGATAAATAATTAGAAAATCAATTTAAAATTGAAAAAACTAGCGGAGAAATGTTTTAGACTCTTTTTCACCGAAGAATTTTTATTTTATAATTAAAGTTCAAGCACTAAAATTAATGTGTTACGTATCTTGAATATCGTTAAATGAAAAATTCTACAAGACATGTAAAAAGAAGTAAGAACTAAGTATGATCCCCATTTACTATGATTAAGAAATAATGCACTTGCAGAAAAAAAGAATATTGTTTTTAAAAATTTATATCAGGAAAGTAAAGTATCAGAACATTTAACCGCCGCACATACTATTTTAAGCAATATCTTGTATTATGGGTTAAAATATTTAAAATCCTTTACATATTTTACTAAATATGTAAATTCTTAAAGGATACAGAACTTTTGACCACCACTCTTGTAATTTTAATCCATATCGTGTATTATGTATTAAAAGTGTCTGAAACACTTTACATATTTTACTAAAGATGTAAATTCTTAAGTGAGGAAGGACTGTTGACCACCATTTTCATAATTTTAAGTAATATCTTGTATTATGGATTAAAATGTCTAAAACCTTTACCACCACTATTATAATTTTAAGTAATACCTTGTATTATAGGTTTTTTATTATGGCGATTTATTTTTTTATTATGATAGGTTAAAATATCTAAAACGCCGTTACTTATTTTAATAAAAATCAAAAATTCTTAATTAATGGAGAACTTTTGGCCCCACTATTATAATTTTGTAATACCTTGTATTATATAGGTTTTTATTATGGAGATTTATTTTTTATTATGATAGGTTAAAATATCTAAAACGCCGTTACTTATTTTAATGAAAATTAAAATTCTTAAGAAATGGAGAACTTTTGGCCACAACTCTTATAATTTTGTATTATAGGTTTTTTTATTATGGTGATTTACTTTTTATTATGATAGGTTAAAATATCTAAAACGTCGTTACTTATTTTAACAAAAATTAAAATTCTTCAGTAATGGAGAACTTTTGGCCACCACTCTTATATTTTTAAGTAATACTTTGTATTATAGGTTTTTTATTATGGTTAAAATTGTCACCAATTGTACGAATGATATGATGAAGTTATATGATTTGTAAATGAAGTATCACTTCATCTAAACCTTCACATTTAATATTCTGTTAATCATTTTATATATTTTTGCTACTCGCATCATTAATCTTTCCTACTTCTATAGCGTATCGGTAACTGCTAACTTTTAACAGGACGAAAGATTTCATCATTATCCTCAAATGATTATGAGTGCTATCATCTCACCATGGAAGTCACATTGTCATTTCGTTCATCATTGACTGTTCTGTGATTCACTGACGAACGAACAATCCAACAATATGAAATTACATTACATATCAAGAACATACTACAGCCATCAATATGAAAATTATATTACATTTTTTAGAAACCATTCACCGATGAAATTTCCAACAATGTGAAATTACATTACATATCGTAAATTCTTAAAGACGGATACCTTTTTGGCTATTATTCTTATAATTTTAACTAATACCTTGCATTATAGGTTAAGGTCTATAACGCCGTTACATATTTTATAAAGTGTAACTTCTTAAGACAATGAAGAATTTTGATCACTATTCTTACTATTTTTTAAGCACATATCTTGCATTATGGTCTATTTACTATTTTAAGCACATATCTTGCATTACGGGTTATTTATTTTGGATGACATTTCTTGAATTCTATGAATGAAATGGTGAAGTTATATAATTTGAAAATGAGGTATCATTTCATCTAAACTTTCACATTTAATATTTTTGTTAATCATTTTATATATTTTTGCTACTCTCATCATTAATCTTCCTACTTCTATAGCGTATCGGTAACTGCTAACTTTTAACAGGGCGAAAAATTTCAGCGTATCTTCAAATGGATTATGAATGCTATCATCACGCCATGGAAGTCACCTCCAGTAATCATTCGTCTAGAATGTTACGATTGGATTACGATAATTCCGGCATCCGAAAAGTTGAATCCATTAAAGCTGACAAAGGGCAGCATACATTAGGGGGATTCGGATCGGACTGTGGGACTCAAAAATATTCATGTATTTAAATTGGAATTCATGTATTCATATGCTGTTTCGATAAACACCGCTGCGGGCTGTTTTTATGCCAAAAGTTCTTAAAAATATTTTCAGATCTTGATGAAACCTGGAAGCTTCAGTTCAGAATAAGATCTCACTTCTGTGTGATTCGACTGACGTTTGAATCACGTAAAGATGATGCTAGAAATGCAATATTCATTCTCGTTACTGTTCATACTAGTTAAGGAAAATCAGATGCAAGTATTTCATAATAAAAATTTACTTTTGATAAACAGACATTAATGGAAATCTTTGAAATTTAAATGTTGATTAATGTTTTTTTTTTATAAGTTGGCAGTCATTTGAGTAGATTAATAGGTCACATTCATAGTAAATATTATTAAATCTTTTTGATGGAATTTATTTTGTTTTTTTTTAATAAATTAAGTTATAAAATATTGACAAGCATGAAAATATATATATACATGAATTTTTTTTTTTTTTGTTGGGAAATTTGTCAAGGCGAAGAGCTTAACAATAAGAAATTATACTACATTTCAAGAATGCCTAACAATACAAAATTACATTACATTACTTGATAAACTTAAGGGAGGAACAAAAAATAAAATTACATTACATATAAGAAACATACAACCGACTAAAGGTCCAACAAGAAAAAAACAGTTGGAATACTAACTGAACCCGAACTATATCATACTAACCACCGAACTATATCATACTAACCACCGAACTATATCATACTAACCATTTGAACTATATCAAATTTAAAATATAAATGGATTCTAATTTCTTTCCGGTTTGTGGTACATGGATTCCATTAGATAAACTCATAATTCAAGAGATTTACTGGAAAAACCAAGCACAACCTGTTGATGATTCTTATTCTCCACTTGGTCGACAGCAACATCTAGACCAAATCCATGAACTATTGCTAGCCGACGAGTCATTATAAAGGGTAAAGAAAACAACGCATCTTCTTTTGTCCTTGGCCTTGCTGCACAAAGACATAGGACACCTAAAGGAGAAGTCTGACTTTACCCACCTGGTTATACCCCTGGGTACAAATTTTAGTAGCCTTTTACGACATGCATGGGCTACAGTGGCTATTCTTAACCCGGATCGCTTATTCTGAAGAAAAAAAGCACAAACTAAACCATAGTGCCAG